>APFE031546083.1:0-26252 GCA_000404065.3 Pinus taeda | reverse complement strand
CATAAACTCAGGACAGATGAAAAGAATGATAAATTCATGCAAACAATTCTTACTGATGGTTGTAAAGGAAAAGACACCTGATAAGACCAAAATATTTGAAGGCTGTAATGCTGATTAGCAAACTGATATAGAAAAGATTGTTTCAGAGTATGATGTCTTATTTCAAGAACCTAAAGGTCTGCCACCCAAAAAGGGAATAGTACATGATATTATTTTGCAGCAAGATGTTCCTTTGCCTAACATTGGGATGTACAGGTTGTCCGCTTTACAGAATGCTGAAATCAAGAAGCAAGTGCACGAGTTGCTCGAGAAAGGGTTCATCAGGCCTAGCACATCACCATGTGGGTCACCAATTGTTTTGGTGAGAAAGAAAAATGGTTTGTGGAGAATGTGCATTGATTACTGAGCACTGAATAAGATAACAATAAAAAATCATTATCCCCTTCATCGCATAGATGATCTTTTAGATCAATTGAAGTTGTTTTTTTCACCAAGTTGGATTTGCACAGTGGATACCATCAGGTGAGAGTTGCAGAGTAAGCTACATGGAAGACTACTGTCAAAACAAAGCAGGGATTGTATGAATGGTTGATTATGCCTTTTGGCTTGACCAATGCCCCTGCTACTTTCATGAGATTAATAAATGTTGTACTCAGACCTTTTCTTGATGATTTTGTTATTGTGTATCTGGATGACATTCTGATTTTCAGTAAATCGTGGGAAGAAAATTTAAAGCATGTTAAGCAGACATTAGATGTTTTGAAAAGAGAAAAACTTTATGTTAAACTCTCTAAATGTGAATTTGGCAAAACCTCTCTAAATTATTTGGGTCATATAGTAGGGGTAGGTGAATTGAAAATAGATCCCTCTAAAGTGGTAGTCATCATAAACTGGCCTAAACCCAAGTCTGCTATAGAAATGAGAAGCTTCTTAGGAGTAGCACAGTATTGGAGGAAGTTCATTTCAAACTTTTCCTCAATTGCAGCTCCCTTACATGCTTTGACAGGATTGAACAAGGTGTTTCAGTGGGGAGGCAAACAACAAAAAGCCTTCGACACCTTGAAAGAGAAAATTAGTACAACACCTATACTAGCACTGCTAGATCTACAAAGACCATTTGAGATCCAAACTGACGCCAGTGACTATGCCATGGTTGCAGTGTTGACACAACACGATAAACCCATATGTTATCATTCTGAGACTTTTAATCTTGTAGTAGTTAACTATCCTACCTATGATAAAGAATTGTATGTGTTAGTTCAGAGTGTGAAAAAGTGGAAACATTACTTAATGGGCAAAGAGACAGTAATACACACTAATCATCAACACTTCAATATCTACACTCCCAAACTAAGCTACAACAATCAAGACATTACAGATGGATGGGTTTTCTACAACAGTTCCATTTAGTCATCAGATATAAAAAGGGCATACATAACAAAGTTGTAGATATGTTATCTAGACCCATTATAAATGCATCTACCATACTTAAGCATAATTCTGTGTTGCAAGAAAGATACATAGAACAGTATGCTCAGGACATGGACTTTAAAGATGTATATGCAGCTTTGTGTCAAGGAAAAAGAGTAGAAGAATTGGACTATCATGTGAAGGATCGACTCTTATATCATTGTGGGAAACTCTGCATTCCACAAATTGAGAGACTAAAGATAATTAGGGAAGCACACACTTCTTTGATATAAGGTCATTTTGGAGTAAGTAAAATAGTTGCACAGCTGCAAAGTTTCTGCTATTGGCCGAAAATGAATGAGATGGTTTCTAGATATGTAAAGGGGTGTGTTATGTGTGGTAAAAGTAAGCCCAGTAACATGAAACTAGGCTTGTACACTCCCTTTCCAGTTCCTTCTCACCCTTGGGAAAGCATTTCCATGGATTTTGTTGGGGGACTCCCTAAATCTAGGAAAGGTCATGACTATCTATATGTTGTTGTGGATAGGTTCAACAAAATGTGTATTTTGATACCCTGTAGTAAACAGATTACAGCTGAACAAACTAAAAAATTGTTCTTTGAACATGTATGGGTTCATTTTGGATTACCCACTTCTATTGTATCTGATTGGGACACCCGATTTTTGGGGAAGTTTTGGTCAAGTCTGTGGGAACTAATGGACACCAAATTAAAGAAAAGCACAAATTTTCATCCACGAACAGATGGCTAGACAGAAGTAGTTAACAGGACAGTGATTCAGTTACTGAGAGGATATTGCAACAAGCATCCTAGGCTTTGGGATGAGAACTTGTGCTATGTGCAACATGCTTACAACAGAGCCAAACACTCTTCTACCCAGAGATCTCCTTTTCAGACTTGTTTGGTTTCATCCCAAGGTCTCCCTTGGATTTTGTCTTTGGTAAGGATACCATGGTTGATGGACATAGTGATGTGGACAAAGGAACTAGGTTCATTGAATAGATCCAGGAGATCCACCAGGCAGTCCAGGAACAACTGGAAAAGAGCCAGGCCAAGTACAAGGCTAGGCATGATAAGCATCGGATGGAGCATAGTTTTCAAGTTGGAGACCAAGTCTGGCTGTACATCAACAAGGACGGAATGCAAGGTGAAGGTAAAAAGCTAAAACCTATTAGGTATGGACCCTTTAGGATACTTGAGAAGATTGGTGAGAATGATTTTCACCTTGATCTACCAGCTTACATGCACATCTACTCAGTTGTAAATGCAGACTGTTTGAGGTTGTTTGAACCTTCAATGATTCACGACCTTGAAGAGCAGAGTCAATTACCTTCTGTTGATGACCTACTACCTGAATACCTTAATGAGTTACAGGAAGACACACTGTTGGACAGGAAGGAAAGGATGACGCGTAGCAGGCAGGTGGAATACCTCAAAATTGGGCTTAAAGGTTCAAAGTCGAGCAGTGCAAAGTGGATTGAGATTGGACAAGTGAGACAATAGTTTCCTCTCTTAGTCGATGCTTGAACAAAACCAACCTTTGGTGGTCCAAAAGATTTTTCAGTAGGGAGGTCGTGATCTAAATCGGATCCATGAATGACTATCAAAGAACTGTGACGAAATTAGGTTGAACAAATCCTCGAAATTCCCAAAACAATGATCGAAAATGCCTTGAACTAGTGGCCATGGCAGCAGGCGTGGAATGACAAGGACCTCGGTCAAAGCGCGATGACCAAGGCCCATGGAGACTGTGCAGGAGGATAAAATAGCCCCTGGGAGCCCGAGATCAGAGAAAGGAGGCAGATTTTGATGCGCGATTAGCACTTAGCGCTAATCGCACATCACTAGGCAAAAATGGCGAAAATGGAAAGCCTCCAGCACCTGGTTGCATGGAGTAACCGAAGGACCGCGGGTGGAAAAAGGAAAAGGTGCTAAAGGAAAGAGGCAGCACCCACACCAAAAACCGACGATTTCTCCGGGACGCCCTTGAACGGTAAGTGGTTTTGGAGAAAGCGGAGCGATCACAATCAGCGATCGACGCGTGGCAGTGAAGGAGAGAGAAAAAACACCGTGATTGCATGCTATCGGTCAAGCAAGTCAATCGCGCTCGACGTGCGAGTGATGTTGGATCTCGAGGATCCCAGATCAGATGGCAGAGATTGCACTTGATAGACAAAGCGGAATTAGCAGGGGATTAAGCTGCGATTTAAGAGGATTTGGAATCCATCAACTGCCACGGTGGAGAAAGCAATGAATCGACAAGCAGGTTGGCGCAGTTCCAATGGAGACACGTGGCTACTTCTTGAGCATTATGCTTATGCCGAACAGGGAATTCCAAGCACACAGATGACATGCGAATCGACGCAGGAAGGAGAGGAAACAAATAGACACAGAGGTCCAATGGCTAAAGCCATCAGCAGAGACAGTGAATGAGGGATCAGAAGAGAGATTCAGATCGAAGAGTCCAAGCGACCAAGAGAGATAGTGAATAATGAACCCTGAGAGGAGGACTGAGCACAAGAGCAGTAAAGCCAAGCAGAGGAGACAGAGGGCCGAGCTGATCATAGGCAACATCGAGCACCAAAGAGCTTGAAGAATCAATCCTTCCCATATAGGAATATGTCTGGATTGAGCATCACAGTTGGCTCTTTCAACTGTAGACCGAGAATCGCAGAGCTGGTAGGAAGAATAAGAGTCTATGTACTCCAAGTGGCTTGGGGAATCCAAGAACCACCCTACCAAGCAAATTCTACTTCAGGAGAACTCATATTGAGTCCCTGCATTTGTAATTCTCTGCTTAAAGGCACAAATAAAAAACACCACCACTGAAGCTGGACCGGAGACGTAGCCCTGGAGAATAGGGTGAACTCCTTATTAAAAACTTTGTGTTTCTTTGCATTGCTTACTATATTTCTCTACTGTCTTTCCATTTAATATGTCTGCGTATTGGCAATCTAATCGATCTGTTGTTTCAATTACACAGAACACACACCAGCACATGAGTCTATAATACCTTTGTTTATTAAATCTTCAACTGAGGTCACTCATAGGGTGAGAATCAGATCATGGAGCTTATCCACTTTATCTTTTATTGGCCATAGGACCACTTCATGTGACCACCATTACAGCATTTAGGGGTTGCGATATTAGATCCTTCATCCATCGTTACTATATTTAAAATAAACGTTACGAAATACAAAACATTCAATTCCCCTAGCTCATTTTTTTGCTTATCCCTCTTATCACAATTCTGTCATAGAACTGGGTGTCATAACCAATAGCTTGGAACTTGGGTGCTAAAGCCTTCGGGCTCCTATCGAGGGCCTATCTTACTCTATATTTTCTCTTCTTTCCATTGTTCCTTTAAGTCTCTCACAACCATGAGTAATCGACACATTAGAGGTATTTCCATTGGAAGTTCTTCGAATTGAAATTAAAAGAAAGTTACAATGTCTCCCTCTCCCAATGATCTTTATAGAACTTAGGTGCCCATCCTTAGTCCACTAAGTCATCATAATCAAAAAACAACAACACATCGAAAGCCCCCCTCATCGGAACTTTTTCAAGAATAAATTACACAGAAGTTCTGATATTCACATCCCGATATGGTTCAAAACACTTAGGTGCTAAAGCTTCTATATGATCTAGGTTCCTTGGATCTCTCATGACCATGTGTCAGTGGGCACTGGAAGCCCTTCTCATGGGGATCTTTTCAAAGTGAAATTTTGAAGGGGTTTTAAAAAGTCTGACCTTCGATATTCTCAATAGCACCTTGGTGCTACACCTTCTCTATGCCCTTGGTCCTCTGAGTCCTCATGACCAAACACCAATAGCATCAGAACCCCTTCTTTAGATCAACACTTTTGATTAAACAAACTTAGAGGAGTTAAAAAAACTCCATCTTCCAAAAACCTGACCTTTGAAATGATGCCATACAGACATCATCATTTCCATGTGGCACCCGTTGGGTGCTGACACGTGTCACCCAATTTTGACACACAAGGCCAACCCAAAATGCCAAAATTGACTACCATGTGCCCACCATACAACTATGTCATGTCGATGTCATTGTCCATGTCTACTTCCTGAAACTAATCATTTGTTGCCATGTGTCTTCTTGGAGGAGAGAGAAAGGGTCCCTGGGGTCCTTAGTTTTCCAATGATTTCCTTTGTATTTTTTGTTCTCGGAAACCTCAATTATTTTCAAAGAATTTCAATTTTTGAGTTACGAAAATTCGACGTTCCAATATCAGTCAACTCTAACTTTGAGCCTTCTAATGTTTTGATATAACTACCCTTCAAACTTACTTCTCTGATATTCCCATTTCGGGTACCGATTATGTTGTGAACCCTCTGTTTTGACCTCTAACATTGTGATATGTTGGAACTTCTCTGATATTGGTTTCCGATGGTCATCCATTCCCTTCTCATTCAGCCTCATAAACTTTTTGCTCTTCCTTTTTGGATTTTTGACTTCAGCTCTTCATTTGGCTAACCAAGATTGCACCCTTCCTCTTCTATACTAGGGATGAAAAATAAGACCATTTGACTCAAATGCAAGATGGTATGGCAGATAACAACGCTACCTATGAGTTCACATATTGTTGTTGCTACTGAAATTTTCCATAATGGTCGAAGTGTTGAGGATCAAATGCGTTATGCTTATCATCTCATTATTGCCTTATCATGGAGTATAATTCCCATATGAGGATCACATGCTTTGTAGGGGAGAAGGATCTATATGATAATTGTTGCTTCCAATAGCTCTTACAAATGGAAAATAAATTACATTGAATATTACACATTTGTTATTGCTTCTTTGTGATATGGCTTAAATGATGAATAATTTTAGGCTTATTGATCTCATTTATTCATTCATGAAATATGTAGGGTTTGACTCCTCTCCATTAGAAGTTTTGGTTAAAGATTGAAATTAAGATTCATATATGAGATTCATACCTCATGTCTCACATTGTACAATGGTGGTATTGATGCCTAGAATGCATTGATGAGAGTTGTGTTTATTCACAATGTCTCATAACAGTTGTGTACTCTCAATTCCATAACCATACATTTTTCCTATAAATCCATGAAACTATTGTTATTCATATGAATTTATATTTGAGTTAGGAACAAGAGTCATAAGAGAGTATCATGGGTCATGTCAAAAGTGTGTTGATGAGCATGCAATGAGAGGTGAGAAGTGTTGCAACCATGTTTAGGCTACTTGGTGTCATGTATTTAATTCTTGTATGATCTTTTGGAGTCCTTGTGTAGCCATGTATTGTCACATTATGCTTATGAGTCATGGTTGGGTCAAGTGTGTGTCTTTCATACATGAGAGAGGAGTCATAGCTCAACTAGTTAGATGCTTTGTAAAGAGTTGTATTATCATTCATTTAACCATGTATTATGCCTTGTATCTTATTGATCATCATTGGGACAAGTTGGTCAAAACATTTATATATGAGCGACAAGCTTTTTGCATATGACTAATAGGAACTAATAGCAGCATAAGTAGCATATTCAGTAATCCAAGATATGCTTTTGTAACCCCTTTATATGCTCACGAGGAGCTTGTTTAGCCTAGTAGTAGTTCATTGGCTTGTATCAACTTTGTATTAGCATGATTTTGATATTGAGAGGGGAAGTAATTCCTTCATTGATATGTTGGATTCTTTCACATGTTGTCTTTGTTGAGTTTGTCCCTTTAACATTGATGACATAAAGGGAGAAAATGAGGACATCATTTTTTCATAGGAAAAGATTAGTTGGATGGTTTAATAGGGGTTTCCATCAATGATAAAAGGGGAGACTATTGGCATTGATGATGTAGTTATTGGTGCAGTTGTTGGTTGCAGTGATTAGTGGTTGGCATTGATTTCAACTTGGGCATGTATTGTAGATGATTATGTTTCTTGACTTGTTAGTTGTAGGGTGTTTACCTTGGTATTGGCATTACAAGTATTGATATTACTATGGTATCATTACCTTGGTATTGGATTGTGTGTGGTCCATGTTGACACTTGGTATTGGCATGATACATATTATCATCACCATTGTATCTCCCTATGGTATTATCTTGGATATTACCATGGTACAAGGGTCCATGGTATTGGAATAACCATGGTATTTACCTAGATCTTACCATGGTACATGTGTTCGTGGTATTGGCATAACCATCGTATTCGCCCATGGTATTGAATCAAATATTACCATGGTACAGGTGTGTGTGGTATTGGGGTAACAATGGTATTTTCTAAAGGTACTGATTGGACTTTGTCGAGGATATTTTGACATATATTCTTGTGATTCAAGAAGTATTCAACCAAAAAAAATAAAAAAACCACCTCGAGCATATGAACAAAGCTACACTACAGAATTGGAATTAAATGATTTAATCATTTTCAAAGATTACGAATATGTGGAAAAAAGTTTGTCATTTGGTTGGTTCTCTTGTGTGAGAAAAAATTCATAGTGCTTTGGAGAGTGGTGAAGAGTGTGAATTTTCTATAGTAGAGTGTGCATGGAGGGGTAGATTTTTTATTTGAGTTTATATATGTTGCTCATATGATTGTGATGCATTGGTTGTAGTATTGTTTCATGTTTTTATATGGTAGTTATATATTGCATCATTAAGTTTCTGCATCTAGTTTATTTGAAAAAAAAGTATTGAGGCTATATGGGTTGAGGACGTTGTATGAAAGTCAGAGATGGATAAGATTTGAGTTTGATTTAGTGATTGGTGTTTTTGTTTTTATTATGTGCTATGAAGATATTGTTGTTGTGACGTTCATGTTTAGTAGCTCAAGGGTTCCAATTTGAAAATGTATGAAAAGTGAACCACAAAGAGAATTGGGGTGGGTGCTCCGGCAAAAAAGTATTGAGAACAAATTTCTTCATAAGTAAAATAGGTGTTGGGCAAGGCTTGTTGATCATACGGGTGTCTATAGATTCATGAGATGGAGATCAAAGTTCCTTTCATATAGCTTGCATATTGTACTCTTTATGTAATGATTTGCTTGATAGATAATGAAATATATTGGGCATCTCAACAACAACAAGAGTGGTTTTTTACCTAGAGGGGGTTCTCCATGCGATATCATGTATTCCTATGTGATGTGATGATTTGTATCTCATTGTGCATTTTTATTTAATATGTTATAGATTTCATGTGCTGATTTTAGTTGAAGTTTCATGTTTAGATATATTGCTAATTTGTTAAGTAATGATTGGAATTAAATTTTGGAGAAATGAGTTTAAAATTGTGTAATTGTTATCACTACTAATTTTTAATGCCTATGTCTTGAATCTAAACATGTTTTATTAGCTATTTAAAATTTGAACTACAGTAACTATTTTCCATTTAAAACTATTTGACTCTATCAATTTTATGATAGAATATTTTATAAAAAATGTTTTGAAACTTTCTTTATATCTAATATTACGTTATTTATTAAAATAAAAATTAACATTTGACAATAGTTTTGGATCTAAGACATACATCTCTTAAGAATACAATTACACTAACTACAATTCATGTGAGTTAAGATTTTATTATTTCATTACAACCTCTTAATAAATTAATGAGCTTCATTTGATAATTTCTGTTATTTAAAACATTTTAATAATTGATAAGAAAAGACTTTACTAGCTAGTTCCTTGTATAGAGTTGTCATTGTCCTAAGGTTATAATGAAAAGCTTCATTGTGTAGACAAGATTTTTGGACAGAGTGAAAGCTTAGCACAACAAATGTCCTACCTAAAAAACTACAAATCTAAAAATCATAGATATAAGTTAAATTAAATCATCTTTATAACAAAATTGAATTTCTTTAATGATGAATCATATTCACAACTCTATGCAAATTGACTACCAAGATATGCATTATTTAGTATTAATTGATAGTTGTGTTTACATTTTGACATTCAAGAGATCTGATATATTTTATATAATATGAAAGAAAGTTCATAATGAAGAACTTATTGCAAGGTAAGATAAGCCCTTATCATCTTTATTATTTATATGTACTGCTAATTTTCTAGATTTGAATAGTAAGTTGCAATATTACATGTATAATGAAACAAGGATTTCAAATTCTATTATATTCATGGTCGTATAAAGGTAGAAAATGAGTATCAACAAGTAGAACAATATTACTAAGAGAATCATCATTCGAGATATATATGAAAGCGTTATGTTATCATTTCCAAAAAATAGAACTGACTTCCAACTGAATTGTAGAAATAGTTATTTGATAATGTGGACTTTGCCCGCACTTCTAAACATGTACCTAATTTAAGAGCCCTAACAATACATAAAGATTTTACTCAAAGATGAGAAAAATGTGCACTTGATAAGCAATTGACACTTCCATATTATGAGATAATAATACAAAGTGCCTTTCTAGAAAAAGGCAATACAGACATGCATTATTTATAGCTAAAATATTACCAATAATATTGTACAGGTTCAATGTTTACATTAATTAATTATTCAATATTAAAAATGATTTTAAAATTTTTGAATTTTGGTAAATATTATTTTCCCTACTTAGTTTTTTCCTATAACACACTTTTCCTTTCTCACCTTCTTTTTCATATAACAAAAACTTAAACTAAATGTTAATGAGTACTATATGTGATATTAAATTTGACGAATCAAAATTGATATTGTATATTGATCATGAAGTGTTTCTGCCCCATTATATACTAACTTCAAACTCTTTAGCACTCTGTCTCCGCACTTACAAAGCTCTGCACTCAAACTCTTATTGATATTGTATATTGATCATGAAGTGTTTCTGCCACATTATATACTAACTTCGAACTCTTTAGCACTCGGTCTCCGCACTTACAAAGCTCTGCACTCAAACAAAGAGTTTGATGCGGACTGCTAGGATCTACAGAATAAAAGATTGAAAGCTACCTTTTCCTAATTTCTTAAACAAAAGAACAAACAAATCTTATGTTCATGTTCAATGATAGCGAGAATTGGATTTTCCAACTATAAATATGGATTACTTAATAATAAATCCTTTAGTGTGGAGTAAAAAGATGCTCCCAATAAATGTTTTATTTATAAATAAAATAAAGAAAAAAGATACTACAGAGATATCATTATTTATAACTCAAATATTAGAAATAAAATCTTTTAGTGTGAAGTGTGGAGATCCATACAAAAAAGCTTTTTGTCTACAATGGATTTTATGTGCACTTTTTTACAAGAGCATAAACAAGACATCTTTGCAAATAAGAAAACAAGTCATACTTATAATAAAATAATACAAATAATATTTATAATTAAAATAATATAAATAATATTGTATACATTAGTTGAATCTATTTAGCAATTAGTAACAATTTCTAATGTCAATGCGAAAGTAGCTAGAGCATTTCAATGTGTAGAAAGCTTAATGCAAAGAGAATCAATTAAATAATGGTAGTATGCATTATTTAAAATTAAAATATTATTAATCATATAATTATAAACAATGTTATTTTGAACAACAAATATGGATTATGTGTTAATATTAAAATTTTAACAATAAGAACTCTCATTACAAGGAGAAGAAAACAACAAAATGAAAGTTTGAAAGCTTCTTTCCCACAACGAATTTTCTTAGCACTCTGGCACATTTGTCTAATTTCAAAAACATAACCATAAAAAAAAAAAAAAAATTCAATGAAATGCATTTTTGTATAGATTTTTTTTCTCACTGCACCAACCATTACTCAATTGGCTATTGATACAAAAAGCATATGTAATAGCCAACTCTCATTCTTGCTAGAATTTAACTAGCTTTAGGATGGCTTATAGATTATAGTCAACATGATTCTAATATATATGTGGGGAACTATATCCAACATTTTGATGAGGATCTCAAATGATTGGAATTGGGAGATGGCACCATGGAGAATGTTTCCACATGGATACCATATGCAAAGAAGCATTATTGAAGTTAGTTGACTCCTCCTTGAAGCTAATGCATGAGACGCTGCAACCATAGATAAAACTAGGGATGGCCCCATGCAAAACATTATCATTTGGTTACTATATGAAAAGAAACATCATTGAAGGCCACTGACATGCTTCAAGCAAATGCACCGGAACATAGTCTTTAGTGTGGAAGCATATATGAGATATTAAATTTGATGAATGACAATTAATATTCTACATTGGTTATGAAGTGTTTGTGTAGTATTGTATGTTAGTTTTGATTTTTTCTGCACTAGTCTCCTCACTCAAACAAATGAAAGCTTCAAAGTTTCTTTTTCTTAATTTTAGAAACATAAGCACAAACAAATATTATGCTCAATGATATGATAATCATACTTGTCAATAATAAATATGGATTATTTAATACTAAAATAATAGCAATAGAAATTTTTCCATACAATGAATGTTTTATTTATAATTAAAATAAAGTGAAAAGAAAACATGAAGATATGTATTATTTATAACTAAAATATTACCAATAATATTAGCAATAATTATCAATTAATAACAACATCCAATGTCAAAACTTCATGCAAAGAAAATCAATTAAATAGCAAGTGTATGCATTATTTACAATTAAAATATTATCAATAGTATAAGCATAAACAATGTTATAATGGAACAAAAAAATTTGGATTATGTTTTAATACTAAAATATTAGTAACAAAATTTTCAGTATAGAATGTTGACCATTACATAATGAAATTTTAAAAGCTTTCTCCACATAATGAAATTTCTCCAAACTTGGACATAGCCCCCTAATTTCATAAACATAAGCACATACCAATGAAATGTGGTTTTATATAAAATTTTGTTTTATCGTGTCACAACCTTTATTCAATTGACAACTGAAACATAAAGTGTATAGAATAGCCGAACTCCTATTCTCGCTGGAATTTAACGGAGTTGTCTATAATGTGACTTTTTGGAGATTCCGGTGACGGAATCCGGGGAAGAAATTAAGGTTAAATCTTGATTTATTGTAATTAAAATGGGTTTTTAACTGTATATTTGGATTCAGCACCCTGAAAAACCCTTGAGACGCTTTGATTGTGCAGAAACTAACTATCAAACTTGCCATTCCAATAAATTGCTGCCGGATTTTTACGGAAAAAAGCCACCAAAAAAGCTTTTAAAAAATCGCATTATAAACGACTTCGAATTTAACTTGCTTGTATTTCTTCCCTCTTAAAATTTTAATTGACAGTGCATCCAATAATAAGCTTCTATCGAAACCGCTATCTCCCATGGCCAATATAACATTCTCTTTATTCGAGAATAAGCATTAGTGGAAGATATGTGTGTTGCCGTCAGTGATATGTAAAGAAACATCATTAATTTTTGTGGACTCATGCTCGAAGAAAGTGCACAAGAAGTTGTGACCATAAGCATTACTCCTCTGCATATCGAACTTCAGTGCACCGAGAGAATTGGGGAAAAGCAACTACCAGTTCCTGTGTTCTTGTTAGTCATTGTCGCCTTTAGATTTTTGTTACTTTATCATTAATTTTGGCTATGTATTTTGATGGTGTTTTGTGTGTAGTGAGAGTTCAAAAGAAACTCCACACTCCCACACTTGTTCCAAAAAAAATGTAAAAAATGTGTGGAGTCTTGAGTAGAAGCATATGAACCAAGCCGAGAGAAGTGCACATGCTTTACACTTCTGCATAATGTGTTTCTTTCGCACTGTATTACAAATTATTATGAATTTAGTAATGTAAAATTTTAGTTTTATTTGTTTTTAAGGAATAGCTTCATTTTATTTTATTTGAGTTGATTTACCTTTTCCTATTTTAAAACAATATTAACGATCATAATTAAAACATATAATAACAAATGAACGATAAACCGCTAGTTATACGCAAGAAGTTATGTGAAGGTAAAAGAAGATGTGTGAAAGTAGTTTTCCTTGAGCGTGTAAGAAAATGAAAATAAAAATATATTGCAAGTGTGAAATTAGCAATAGAAGCCAAGACTATATTGCATGGCTGCTATTTAACTTATTTTAACATTGTGATAGTTATTTTTTATGAGTGTGAATCAATAATAATTATTCTCTTTTGAAATATTATATAAATAATATTCAAAATAACAACCATGGTAAATATAGTTTAGAGAATTTTCGGCTGGAAGGTAAGTAGGTGTTGGATCCCCGCCCTGTCTGCTTAAGGTTTCTTTTAGTTTTTCTCTTGTTCTTCGCCTCCTGTGTCTCTTTGTCGACCTTCCAAGTTGTTTTCTTTCTTCATATAGTAGAATCTCCTATTGTTTATAAATTTATTTATAGATATAGATATCGAGCGCCTGTACATTCTCCCCTTTTTTTGTTTATGAGTATTATTATTACAATTATCATTCTTCTTAATTTTGGATATATGCAACTTTCCTATAAATATTTAAACATATATATATAATTATACTATAATATAATATATATTTATAATTTCAGTATAATTTATGAATTGTAGATTTTAACTATTAATTATTAATGCATCAAGAGGTTATTATGACTACTTGATAGTAACTAATTATCTTGGTTCTAATTATTTATTACATACATTTATATTTATAGTTTTATCTTTATTATTATACTAATTATTTATTTAGTATTTATTTCTAAGCAGTTAATCATCTCTTTAATTACGATAACAAGGTAGGATAGATCTAAATACTTCTCCCTATCTTTATACTATTTTCATAATATTTTAAACTAATTTACATATATTATGATAAAATAATATAGATGATAATATATATATATATAATACTATATATATATTAATAAACTAATTAAATATGTAATAAAAATTTATCGATGTTCTTCACAAGGTTATACTATTTTAATTAATAAATTAGATACAAATTAATGTAATTTTTAAAACAGCCTTCATGATTATTAACACCTGGTTTACCTTAACAAACTAATTTATATACATATTAGTAAATAAATTACGGAGAAGCTCTTCTTATAAAAAATATATAGATATTTCAAGAAGGGTGAGACTACTTACAAACAGATTCCAAACACCAAAACTACAAAAGCCATAGTTAGTGATGAGACATTGCTTTCATATTGCTTATATCCTCCTACACTATAAAGCTTATAAGTTATCTCTCCAAAAATTAAACACTAATAAAACTAGTTCCACTAAATTGTCTGAACATTGGGATTTATAATAAACTTGAGTACAACTGAACACATTCGTCTTCCTTGGACTTGTTATATAACTCGTTCTCAACGTGCGAATTTGGAGAAGATGCTTCTACAACGATACATTAGCTATACTTATAAAAATATCCACGTTGAGCTTTAGCTATATTATCAATTAATTTCTGTGATATTGGCCGACACGATAAATTGCCTGTAAAAAGTAAGATCACTGGGCCACGCTGGTTTCGCTGCGTTAAGCTGCTAACGCGACATGAATTGAATGATATGAATATCCTGCCATGAAACACTGAAATTTCTAAACGAATTACTCATCGACTAAGTAGGACTGCGGGGCCATGTTGGCTGCTCTGACTGTCTTCGGATTCTGCTGTGTTGTGTTTCAGTTAATTTTCTTTGAAACTTCAAAAGAATCATGACAGTACGTTTTGTGGACGTGTAACACTTAACCCTTCCATTATTTTGTGACAGGAAAGCTTCAGAAGGACGCCAGTTGCATATATGACATTACATTACAACTTATTTTTCAAAGATTTAATGACTGAGAAATGACGGATAGGAAAAATTGCCGGCCACATTGTCCTTTCGTTCTTCTAAAATCTGAATATGGACAGTACGCTTTCATCGTGCATGTTTATGATAATAAAGTGACGATGGAATCTGAATATGTGGTTGTTAAAGTGATGAAATCAAGCATTATGGGAATTTGATGTACGATTTTTCGACCGTTCTCTTTTCTTCGTAAGAATCGATTGATCAGCGATTTTCGGCTTTAGGTATCACATTAGAGGGACTGGTGGAGGAATCAATTTATAGATGTGGTGGAGTCGTCCTTTTGTTTTGTAAAGCAATAAACATGTGTTCAAAAGGCTTTCTATAACGTTGCTGAAGCAATGGGACTGTGTTTGCTCAACGATGCTTCTCTTTATCATTTTAGTATAATTGATTTCATGAATGCCAACTTGGCGTGTTTGGTACTTGATTGCAGTGTTTCATTTTTAAAATTTGATGGATATGAGTAAATTTTCAAAATAATCTGTATATCTAGATAAATATGCCTGGTATATTATATCATCCAAATTATTGAAGCTTTGTATAATATATTATCTAAATTATTAATTTAAATATTAAACAAATTTATTATTTAAATTAGCTTCAGGAATACCGATAGACCTCTCAAAATTGTTATTATAGGGTTCACGATTTCCTCCTCAGAGATTGAAGCAAACACAACAGAGTCGGAAAACTAACATTAATAAATGGAATAAGTTATTTAAAAGAGCGTAATAAAACTATTAAAATTATTGAAAATATTTTTATTTATTTAAAGCTTTTAAATACATATTTAAAATATTTTTTAATTTATTTTTAAATAATTAAAATTGAGTTTTTTTTTTTATTTATATGCATGAATGTTCATGTATATGCCAGACTAATGAAAGTAATTATTATATTCCACGTCTTTCTAAATCTTTTAATTTCAATTATAATTTGAATGCAATGTAGTACTAAAATCATAAAAATATAAATAATTATTTGTTATGAATGTTTCTTAAATCAGTTTAATTCTTATTATAATAATTTGAATTAATTAATTATTATCTTTTAGTTCTTTCTAAATTTTTTAATTTCAATTATAATTTGAATGTAATGTAGTAATAAAATCATAAGAATATAAATAATTTACCCATTTTTAATGTTTTTTAAAAGGTTAATTCTTTTTTTCTCTGTAAATACTAACTTCTATTAATTGAAAGGCAAAATATTTACTCTCGTCAAAACAGAAGTGCCCCATTAGAGACATGAGCTCGGGAAACTAGTTACAAAGTGCAAGAGACGAGAAATAAGAAATAGAGAGAGACATGCACCAAGAAGGAGAACTTAGCCATCACAGAGACACAAAAGACATTGCAACCCAGCATATAAAGAGTCATCAAATTCCCATCTCGGTGCCAAAAAACAGTATGACAATAGCATAGAAACCTGACCATAAGCCTGAAACCGAAGCCGAAACAAAAAGAGACGGTCCAGAGTGGCGCTACTTCTCCTTTGATGGGTCATTGTCCTTCTTCTCATCCTGAGCAATGTAGCGAATCTTCAAACCTTCATTACTGCTTAAATCATTGTGAGGGATAGCTATGGCATGTTCCGCCTCGCCATGACTTCTGCCCTCTGCTGCACGTCCTGTGTCTTCAAGTGGTGGAAGAGTTTTTAGAAAAGCCTCCTGTCCATCTTTCTCTTTTTCCCAATTTTCCATGGGTCTTTTCCCGAGGATTTCTCACTGCTTCGAAAGGGATCACTTGCGATGAAGGCCACTGGGGAGACAAGGTTGTCCTCTTCGGAGAGTATAGGGGTAATGTGGGCAGGACAAGGTTTTCCTCTTCGGAGAGTATAAGGGTAATGTGGGCACTCACTAGGGGCCTGTGCAGATTACTTTGAAATTTGAAGTGCTTTGTTTGAAAAGCACTATTCGGCCTAGGTTTCTTACGAGAGCCAACAGAATGCCCAGCTTCATGGGCAGGGGAGGGATTGAACGATTACGTCATCGTTTCCATGGCATGACCTACTCGAGGATGAGACGGGTGTCACGACACCCCCTAGAACGATGCCGCTTGCCCGAACGAACCATGGTAACAGAAAGAAGGTAGGCTTCAAAAGGGTTATGGGCGGGATGACCACCAGGACGGAGTTGGGTGAGGTAAGAGGGATGCCCAACAGAGCTTGCGACCGACACCACAGTATGACAGAGCTTATAGACAACCACAAAAATTGCAGACAATAACAGAGAGCAAGAATCCAGAACATGGGAGAAATTACCCTTGAGAGAGATGGCTTTGAGCTCGCTGCAATGCACCAAATTTAAGCCATCACCCATAGCTCTGGTAAACCAGGTTCTATTACCGCGCAACAGAGCACAAAGCTTGGCGAGTGAACCATGGATCAACATGATTATAATAGGAGGCATATTGCGTCGATCAACCCAGAACTTAAATGCAAATCGTCCACCCGATCTCACATTAATACTCATTATGTGCTCACATGAGGTTACGTCCTAGGAGGCCATGCTGCTCTGCAGCTAGCAGTACTGGGCATTAACGTCATGCATGGAGAACTGTGGTACGAGTAACACCACTCGGATCCGGGAAAATCAGGTTAATCTTTATTATAATAATTTGAATTTAATTGTCTATATATATATATATATATATTATATATATATAGATATATATATTTGGTGAACAAGAGTCATACTTTCTATTAAATTAAAATAGAAATAAACTACATAAAATAGAAAAACCCACCAGGAACTAAGCTTCTCAAGCTAAAAGTAGAAACCTCAAACCCTACCTACTAAACCTCAAAACTCTCAAAAGACAGAAAATGTTAAGACCCTATGATCATCCCACAGATGAGATTCAATTTGGGTTGACACCAAGCATACACTTTACATTTAAGATCACCCGAAAAGAAAAAGGGTACCAATATGAAAGGATATCGGGTCCACCTCAAGAAATAACCCATGAACCTGTTGAACATGCTAAAATCATAGATTCCTTCCATAAAACAAAACAAGTAGGGAACAAATTCCCCTCTCTCTCTCTCTCTATATATATATATTAAGTAAATAGAGAATTAATTAAAAAGTCTAAATTGAGTAATAGAACTATTAAAATCATTAAATATAAATTTAAATAAATTTTCAATTTTTTACTTATATATTCAAATTTTATTTCCAAAATAATTGAATTGATACTTTTTACATATATGCATGCTTAAATATATGCATGCTTAAATATATGAAAAATTAAGGCAAATAATTATAACATTTCAACCTTTTCTAAATTATCTTAATTCCTATTATAATATGAAAATATTTAAAAAACACAAGAATAAAAATAATTACTATATCATATTCCAATAAGTCTTAAATTATGTTGATTTCTATTAATAATTACAATATTTCCACATTTTCCAAGTCTTCTTAGTTCTTATTATAATGTGAAGATATTTATAAAAAAATTAAAACTAATTAACATATTTAAACACTCTTCCTATTATAATAATGTAAATAACTACAATATTTCAACCTTCCATAAATGCACTTCATTCCTATTATAATGTGAAAGTAATTATAAAAACATAAGAATAAAAATAATTACTATATTTCAACATCTCCTAAATTATGTTGATTCCCATTATAATAATTTGGATTTAATGGATTGAAAAACAAATTGATACAAATATTTATTAGTATATGGATAGGAAAATAGAGTGATAATGGTGATTGGCCAAGTTGAAATGCTTTTGTCTCTTTAGGGATCCATAATTTCTCAATAAAAAAATGCATACTTAAGTAATTGAGCTAACCCTCTATACTATTCTTCTATCTCAAGTCTTTTTTAAGGTAGTTCACTCTCATAGACAAACAAGATGCTTAGCAACGAGAACTTGACCTCGTAATACAAAAGTGACCAACTAAACTAACCCTTGAAACTGATATCTAAGAGACGTTTTAAAAACTAGTGACTTTTCTTCTTTAACATTTTACTTTTAAAAGTAAAATAAAATTCAATATTTATCTTTTTAATATTTTACGAAACGCATTTAACTATAGGAAAGAGATAAATGGTATGTCTATGATGCAAGATGGAAATATTGATCAATTAGAAGTAGATGTCAATTTCTGAAATTAACCCATTTGACGTATGTTTGTAAAGTGATAAGAACTGTAAAGCTAAAAGGGTCACCTCCGTCTATTTGAATAATTAGATTTGATATGCAGATTTGTGTTGATGTTTATAAACACCTAATAATTGAGAGACCATATATTAAAATAGGGCATATCGTACTTGGAATTTGTGAAAGCATACAACATTCAAAAAAGCATCTGCGCTTTCGTGCCTGGCACCGGGCAGGTAGTACATATTTATAAATCAATCAGATCAACTTCTTCAAAGATAAAGATAAGAACGAGACCAATGACATGACTAAAATTTTATTATTGTTTCAAAGTAGATGTTATAGCTAGCATTCTTGAGCGTTCATTATAATAATGATCAGATGAATTTTATATATAAAGTAATTTATAGTGTTTATAGTTTGTCAATTCCTAAGTCACTCAGAAAACAATTCTATGATTTGAACATAGAAAGTAATTTTTTAGTGTTTATAATTTGGATCTTCCTATTGATTTTATCATATAAAGCCATTCTTGTCTCTTCCTTTTGTAAAGCGTTTTCCTTAGAAAGTAATTTTTTACTGTTTATAATTTGGATCTTCCTATTGATTTTATCATATAAAGCCATTCCTGTCTCTTCTTTTTGTAAAGCATTTTCCTTAGATGTGTGGTGTCATTTTCAGTTTATCACTTAACATAGAAATTATGTTTCTTCTTTTATAGGAACACTGGCGCTTGGTAGTTTGTTGAAAAGTGCATTTAAGCATAATATTGTTCAATTATTTTAGGATTCCTTTTGTTTTTAAATATGTGGAACAACGTTACATTAGGATTCCTTTTGTTTTTAAATATGTGGAACAACGTTACATTGCGTTAGAAGGCAAAGTTCTAGACTTATCTTTTATTTTTATAAATAACTTTTATAATTAAAATGGAAAATATTGACAAAGTATCAGCATATTAAAATATTTTTAAAACATCCCACTTTTTAGGTTATATTTTTGAAAGTGAGATTTTGAACCACTCACCCTCATAATATTTTGGAATCTTGTTTATCTATGTTTTATGTCATTCTTCAACATCAAGAAATGGCATATTCAATAGATAAAGTAGATATCTTTATATGAATTTTATATAGTGTTTAATTTTTTCACGAAATAAATATTTTAATTATAAATATTGTTTTAATAAAAATTATAATGAAAATATTTTTAAAGAAAATTTTACAATGAAATATATATATTTCTTGTTGGTCAAATAGCTTTTGTTATATTACCTTGAAAATAAAAAATAAAAAATGAGTCTTAATGGATCTCCCAACTTCACTCCAACTAAATTTGTTAGCTAGGAGAGTTGGAGTATGCAAAAGTTTTTTCTAGTGAGTCTTTAGTTCTTAAGGGCTAGGCCAAAAGAGAGAAAATTAGAAGACATCTAGTGGACAACATATGAGGGTGGTGGTTAAGGAGGGCGCATTATGCTCATGCATGTGGAAAAATTTGTGTTCTATTATGGCCTCCAATTCATGAAGGTGGTCATTAGTCCAACATTGGCTCCTCACTAAGTTGGCCAACTCCTCGAGAGCTCAGAGTGACTAAACAACATGTTGTTCATATACACCACCAACTCGTTCCTTTCCTCTTATCTATGCTCCCTCGGGATGTCCTGGTTGGCTTGGATTCCTCTCAATTTCTCGGCTAGTGATTCCAAGGTGACTAAAATGTCTGCACATCCTAGGGAGTGGAAGTGGACATTGGCTACTTTCCCCTCTCTTTCCATGTTCACTCAATATCTTGTAGACGAATTGTGTTTCTCTGCTCAAGGTGTGGCCTCCCCTTTCTCGCTCACACCTCTGCGGGGTCAACCCCTTTGTCGAGGCATACCTACATACACGCGAATATCCCATACCTTAACCACAAATTGGTTTCCAATACCTGTAGTGACACCTGCCATCAGAACTGAGAAGAGACACCCAAAGACCAAAACGTGAGGAAGAAAGATAGTCCCAAGTGCTTGACAGACCCCATGACAATGAAGGGTGGTAGAATTCTTGGTTGACTCTGGGTTGCACTTCCAATTAGCGAGAAGCCTAGAGAAAATTGAAATTCTTCCCTACCCCAACCAATACTCCCTCATGTACGACATTATGCAGCCAACTCGGTGCTAATTAGAGTTTTCTTGAGCATTGAAACAATAAACACAAAGAACCACATCTCGGGCACGACTAGAATGAAGGCACCTCTAAACAATACACCGCAGAAAGCAAAGAGACTCGAGAGATAGAGAGACCTTCCCACCCGAAAACACCTAGAAGCATAACCACCACCACAACCTAGAGAGGTGAGAGAACAAACCTACGACACAAACATCCCACCGGGTTGGCCACGACAAGCGAGCCCAATTACCTAAGCACAAAAGTCCACGTGACTAAAACGAGGATCCTAACATCACAAAAATCAAGGACTTATGATAAATCCACAACCTAAAAGGATAGAGTACATGAATGCCAATGAACGAAACATAGGACTAGGGACTACACTGTTGGTGGAAGTAGTTTCTCACAGTCATAGAGCTTAGTCATAGAAGGAGGTCTTGTGAGGTAAACAATCCTGCTCCTAGGTCCCAGATAAACACCATGGGGTTGCCTAGAACACAAACTTCTACATTAAAGCCCTACGTTCTTCATTTCCACCCATTCAGCTCTTAGAGAAAGCCCTCTTGATAAACAATGTTAGAAATCACCACCCTATACCCTCTATTCATCTCTTAGTTCGCAACAACCTTCCACATTTGACTAAGAAACATCGTAAAAATACATATCGCCTCTAGAGGCTTCGCAGACTAGACATCATGTCATTTAATACCCATTAAGACGAAGAGCATGTTTTTCACATACAAGATGGAGGGAGGCTCAAGGTCACTTGGTCCATTGATTGTTCACCCCCATCTCGGGATGTTACAATGAAATATTTTTTTTTTTTTGTAGGCAAAGGTGTTACTCTTGTTTTTCTATTACCACGTCAAAAAATTACAGCAGTATTGGTGGAGCCATCTACCCGCCCACCAGGGGAAACCGAGTAGGGCATCCACCTAAAGTTTTTAACAACATATCAAAAAAAGAAATACCGCATTCTGTTTTTCCAAGCTATATAAACAACACAGTCCTTCCATGTTCTGATTCTACTGATATACACATGGTAGCTATCTATTACAAAACTGTGAAACCTGTCTAATCTATCTATATACCGTAGACTCATCAAAAACGAAAACATGAAAACTAAAGTTACTCAGCTGCATCTGCGAGAATCGGTGAAGTCTCTTTGCTGCTCCGCTGTTGACCGTCTTTAAGCATTTGCTGGATTTCATCTAACTTTTTCCCCTGCATTTCCATGGAAATTTGCAGGATGCGGAGCTCCCATCTCAAATTGGGGACTCCCTAAGTCAACTTTGCCATTTCAGTAACAGCCTGCTCCAAAGCCTTAGCAAGTAACTGTTTCATCACCCAGTAAATGTGTAAGGACTGCTTGAACAGAGACATTCTGCCTCTCGTATTACCGGGGTCATGCACCAGAAATTCCCAGTCCTCCATCTCCGAGTCGGATTGGGCTTGGATAGCTTCTTCTTCCATGTTTTTGATGATCCTCCTGATTCTGGGACTGGTATTCTGAGAGTAGGCTCTCTTGGCTTGCTGTATTTTCTGTTCAAAAGTCTGTCTGGCCCTCCTGGCTGGCCTCCTACTCTGCTCCGGCCTTTCTCCCCTGCCTTCACGAGCTCTATTGGCCTCGCTATCTTGTCCATTGTTTGGTTCAGCCTCGCGGTCGCCTTGTCGATTCCTCCTCTTCCGCCCTTGCTACGGTACCCTTCTGCCCCGCCGGCTCCGCTGGCTAACTCCCATAGCATACTGCTTCCATTCCTCTGCATTCATGCTTTGTTCGCGGCTTCCATCCTCATTTGAAATGTCGAGAATTTCATAAATTTCCTCTGGTTTCTCTTCCTTCATCACCCCTTTCCCCTTCCTGTCTTGCTCTCTGATTCGTTCCGCTTCCATCTCTTCTGCTAACCTGGCTCTCTTTCTAGTTTCCATAGTACCGCTCACAGATGACTGACGACGCTTAGCACGGGAGGCTCTCAAGGGTCCTGTGTTTCCTCTCGCTCTGCGAATGTTAACTAAATTCTCTTGATGCCAGGTGCTTTGCATGCAGGCTGTTATAAATTCCCAAATCCCGCTCCTCCTATCTGTCCCATTGTCCTTACCCTGCCATCTGTTACTCCGATCATTGCATTTCCTATCAACAATCTTATTAGATTTATTCCGGTTTAAGGTCGCTGACATGTACTTGCCTTCTCTGTGCCAATTCAAATCTATGATTGGGTTTTTATGAGGTGGATTTTTCCCCTCTGATTTTGTACCTTCTCGATATGATCTCGCATGGTGATCGCCGATCTCCTCCCCAGGTCCTTTCTGACACTCCTTTACTGTCTGACCCAAATTCTGTCTGTCCCCAGTGTTTCGCACGAGTATTACAATTCGCGAGGGAGTCCTATTCATGATGATCCTGTGTGGCTTGGTCATTCCACGTCCTCCTGTTGTTCCAGCTCATCATTCCTCATATTTCTGCCTGTGGCTTGATCATGGTCTGCATTGATTATGGCTGCGAGGTCCGTCCACTCCCTGTTCCCGCACACCGCTCTCCATTGAGCATCCACCATGCTGCCGCGGCCTCTGCATCCCCAGTTTGCCAAGAAATCGGCCGCCTGATTCCCTTCTCACATAATTTATTATCTTATAATCGATTCTTTGCAAAAGGTCAGCGATTTCCTGAACAATTCTGGTTGTTCGCCAGCTGTTTGTGACCTTCTCCCAACTTCGTCCATTGTTGAGCTTCTTCAGCATTTCCACCGCAATCTGGGAATCTCCCGTAATTTCTAAATTAGAGTAACCATTTCTTACCGCGATCCGCAGACCTTGATGAAGATCCCAGAACTCTGCTTCATTATTTGTCATTTCTCCTCCCTAATCTGCGAAAATCCACCTTACCTGATTGCTGTTGTCACGAAAAATGCCTCCAAAGCCCGCTTCACCTGGGTTCCCCTTCGAGGCCCCGTCGAAGTTCAATTTTATGAAATTACCTCTGGGATAGCTGAATTTATCAGGGCTTTGAATCCGCATCTCCTGTCTGGAATTTTGTTTGTGGTAGACCATCTCAAACTTTAAATTTAATTTTTTCAGGATTCCTTCCTCCACCTGGTTGGCCTTCCAATCCTCCCCCACCCATTTGTCAACCAGGATTGTTTCCCGCATTAATTTGACTGCTCTTCCCCAAATTACTTCCGGTTCCTTTGTTGTGTTCTGAAATATCCTGCGATTCCTCTCCTTCTAGATCATCCAGAGTACAAACCATGAGATGAGGTCCCATGCTCTTCTGACCGCTTTGCATTGAAAAATTTCTTTATTCCATTGAAAAACCACTTCGTTGAATTCACTGGGGGCATTTTCGGGTTTGCCAAAGGTTCGTTTGGTTTTCATCCACAAAGTCCTTGCAAAGGGACAGTTTATCAGCAGCTGATTTCTGGTTTCCCTGTCAGAATTACAGAGACAGCATCTCGATGGGCCATTAAAGCCTTTTTTTTGAATTCGATCCCAGGTTAGGATTTTATTCTTTGATGCCAGCCATATAAATATGGAGACTTTCGGCCACCAATTACTTTCCCATATAATTTTCCAGTATGGATTCTCTTCATTTCCGGTTTGAGAAGAGGTTAGGTAGTAGGCCTCCTTGGTGGTTAACGAGCCTTTCATCGAATTCCCCGACCTGAGGATGTCCCTTCCATTGTGAGCTTTAATCTTCCTGGATTCTACCTCCTTCCTGTAGGCTTCTTGTTGGTCTTGGCTGAGCTCTCTGTCCCACTCCGTCGGATCAATCCATATTCTCCAACTTTCTTTTGGGTTATTAGCTTTCCAATAGTCTCTGACATGAGTTCTATCTCCTCCTATTCTGTCTCGAATCTGATGAAGTCCCTGAATTCTGCTCAGTATTTCCTTCTGATGCCATTTATCTTCCCAGAAGTTAGCTTCTTCACCACCTCGGATCTCCCAAAAGGTGTGCTTTTCAACCAAATCCCTGTTTAGACGAGCTAGGTCCCAAATGGATGACCCTTTGGGAGTTTCTCTCCACCTTAAGATTTCAACTGCAGTGTCAGGCATGTTATATTTTTCTTTCCATATGATTTTCCAAAGATCATTGCCCCCCCTAAGCCATCGCCACCAGAGTTTCGCTCCCAGAACCCTATTGAGAATCTCAGGGTCCCTCAACCCCAATCCTCCTTTCTCCTTTCTTTCAGTTAACTGACTCCAGGAAGCTAAGGCCTATTTTTTCTTCTGATCAGCCCCTCTCCATATAAAATTCCTGATGATCTCTCTTATCCTTGTGAAAATACTTAAAGGGGCAGCCATTATCGATAAAGGGTAGACGGGGATGGCTTGAAGGACAGATTTTGCCAGAACTATTCTGCCAGCTATGTTTAAAGCTCTGAAGGCCCAATTTGCCACCTTGTTGCTTAGCTTATCTAGGACTCCTTGCCAATTTTTCATCTTTTTGGAGGTAAAGTCCAAGATGTTGCCCAAGTATTTTGTAGGCAGTTCTCCTCTCCTGAAGCCCATAAGTCTTATGAGGTGGGCTTTGGCCTGATCCACTGTATTAAATATGAAAACACAAGATTTATCTCTATTGATTTCCAGACCTGAAGCCTCTGCAAATAGATCCAAAATTCTTCTGAGGTGTCTTACTTCTTTGACTGTTGGTTCTCCGAACAACATGATATCATCAACAAATTGCTGATGAGTTAATGGAAAATTATTTCCCCAGAGCTTAAGACCTTTTATTCTGTTTGCTTCTCTTTCTTTCTTAATAAAGCGACCCAGCCCTTCAGCAGCTAAAATGAACAAAAACGGAGATAATGGATCTCCCTGTCTAATACCTCT
>APFE031546075.1:41534-53968 GCA_000404065.3 Pinus taeda | reverse complement strand
TTAAGATGAAACTCGCGCCTTTTGACCTTTACAGGGGTACGCACCCATCCTTTGACTTACAGAGCGTACAAGTACGCAGGTATAATGAGTTTGGGATGCGTACACGCAGGCAAGGTAGAGAGAACCCGCGTACCCAGAGATAAACGTGTTTTTAGTGACTTTCTCTCTTTTTTGAAGCTTGACATGAAGAGCAGAGGTATTAGGCTTGACAAGGAGGATAATATGACTATTGATGGAGCCATATTAACTGCAGATAGTCATGGTGACAAATTTCAGTGTAACATCCCCAATCATTGATGACCAGTACCTCTTTACTTTTGGCAAGCTTGAGGAGGATAACATATGCTTTTTCTATAATTTTCCCTTCGGGAAAACTTGTCGCTATGTTTTAATGAGTCTAGCGATAGTGAAACTCGCTCTTCTGTAGAATGGACAGTTTGTCGCTATTGTTTTAACGAGTTTAACAACAAGGATAACTCTATCCTTTTCATGTTTAGAGAGTTTGAAAAGGGACGAAAATAAAACTCCAGTAGTTCTTTTTCGTAGCATAATCCCTTAAGTCCGAAAAAGGATAAAATAATACAAAAGGGATGACTTTTCCAATCACTTTAACGAGCTGAAAAAGACAAGCGCTCGAACTTTTTCATGAGATAATCCCTTGGGTCCGAAAAAGATTAAAATGTACAAGAGGGATGGCACTTCCAATCACTTTAATGAGATGGAAAGGCCAATTGTTCGACAATCTTTTCATATTTAACGAGTCTGAAAAGGGTTTGAAGGAGACTCGTTTTGAGGAACGAGTGGTGTCTGGGATAGCAACTGGTTCCAGGTAATCTTGGAACTCCTCGAAACATGGTGAATTCTGTGAAGAGGTTGGCTAACAAGACCACTCATCTCAATTGTTCCTCAAAAAGGGTAAACAACCAAGTGGAAGCGTATGATCGGCCAAAAGAATGGAGGTGATGGGAGGTACACAACCCAGGCTCAAGGCTGATAACATGGCAATCACAAAGGTTAATTACTCCAGGTGGGTTCATTTTTTAACGAGCTTGAACCATGGGGGAACTATGCTCAGTGGTGGGTTTATTTTTTAACGAGCTTAAACCATGGGAGAACTATGCTCGGTGATGGGTTTATTTTTTAACGAGCTTAAACCATGGAGGAACTATGCTCAGTGGCAATTTTTTTATTTAATTTAATTAATTTATTTATTTATTTATTTTTTTTATATGCAAGCTTGAAACGACAAAACTAAAAAGCTTCAAAATGACATAACTAAAAATATGGAAGGCTAAAAAGAGCTAAAATGCTAAAAAAACTAAAAAATGAAATTGAAAAAGGTTTGCATGCCTGTAGTGTCCTATCTAGGGGGGCTAGATCGGTCTAAATTAATTTTCAACCAGGGTGTGTTTACTTAGAGGCGTGTGCCTAAAATATATAAGCATAAAGGATCTACTCTAAATCTATGACTCCTAAGTACAGTGCTGGGATTAAGTCTATTGTTAAACTAACTAAGCATTAAATCATATGCTATTAACAACTAAAATGCAATTCCTATCATGCTGTATATGACTATCTTGAAAGGCTCGGTCCCCTTACAGAGACATCAACATGCAACCCTTGTTCAATATCATTCAGCAATCATGAATATTTAAAGAAGGCATGTAAAGGAAAATTCATAACCATGATCCATATCAGTGTTTTATACACAACTCCGAGATCAAATCCTTTACGGGATGCAATTCATAATCCAAGAGAGGGTTATCAACACATGTACAGACATCTAATTAACGCATTCATCACTGCAATCAAATCTCTGAATATATATATAATTCGCATTCAAGTTTCATTCAATTGAATCGACTGTAAATGAAATCAAAACTACAATGTGAATATAATGCAAATATAAACGAAATATAAACACAAATGAAATGTATGTCGGTATACCACATACGCAGGGCCCGTCCGCGTCTTTGGCACACCGATGATTACACCACGATCACAATATTAAAACGAAGTATGCAATATTAGATTAAAAACCAAAGGTTCTGTTCAGAGGTGACAATATCAAACGTAACTGTAATATCAAACGATATGTATGTGTATGTAAACGAACATAGGTCTCGGCCTGGTCTTTTAATTACATGCGTTACATCCCTTGAAAAATGGATGTTTATCCATAGCAGCTGTTGCTGCTTTTGGTAAAAAAAACACAGAGATATTCCTAATCGTCTTATGCATAAAATCAAAAATCAAAATAGGAAACAACTTAAAATCGAATGGACAAAAACTGAATGTTGTTGCTGCCTTTGTGCCAACATGCTAGGGTTGACTAAGCGTTGACCGTGCAGATAGGAGGAATGTTTCCAATGCGGGATAGGTGCTTGTCCATGTTTGGACATTCCTCTTTTCGTCCATGCCTTCTGCTCCTACCTAGCTGCCATGCCACATGTCACATAATAAGCCATTTACAGGTTGTTGAGACTTCCTGTAGTGATTTAGGCCTAAAATCCTAATTTGTCAACACAAAACCCCTAAATGAATTAATATGCATGTCAACAACTATAAACTATTAAATTAATTAATTTCCAAGGCATTTGAGGAATGGATGATGAGAAAAAGGTAGGAAATGGTCATGATTTGGGAGGGAAAAAGGGTCTTAGAATGGTACCAACAATGCCCCCAACATGGTGAAAAGGAGAGTCTCCAGCATCCATATGGAAACTTCTGAGGTTAGGTAGGATGGTTTCATCCGTAGAATAGAAAAACACTTCCTTGGCTTTGTCCGCAGAACAGACAAAGGTGAATGGTGTGTCAGACCAATCACATAACCTTCAGGGAAACCATGTTAGGTAGGTTGGTTTCGTCTGCAGAATAGACAAAACACTTCCTTGGCTTTGTCCGTAGAATAGATGAAGGTGAATGGTGTGTTAGAACAATCACATAACCTACAGGGAAACTTATCTTTTCAGTTGGGTTCGTCCACAGAATAGACAAGGGTGCATGCCCCCCTAAACTTTGTTACATTCACCAGACTATTCCCGGCAATCCGGTGGATGGAATGAAGGTTGAAGAGACACTCTTGATGCAAAAGGACCATTTATGGATGATGTTTGACTTGGAACTATGCTTGAACCATGAAATGAAAGTTGTTCAATGTTGACAATTTTGCCTTCATGTGGGAAGCACATCACTCGGAAGAGTGTTGAAACAATCGCTTCCATTTTATAAAATAGTCATGTCCAAGGATTAGATTGTAATCTAACAGTCTTGGGATTGCCATCACATTCAAGTGAATGGTTTTCCTTCCCAAAGTTATCGGTAACTTAGGAAGGATCCCTAACGATCAGCTAGTTCCTTTGTTAAAGCCTGACAGATTCTATGTAATAGGCATAAGCGATGGCGAACCAAGCACTTTCCAAGCAGTTGAGGAAAGGATACTCACTGATGCCCCCTCATCTTTGATAGCGCCAGACATGATCATTTCGTAAACTTGCGCTATGATTTAGAAAGGTACATAAGAGGGAAGGTGGGATCTCGCTAGTCGATTCCAATCAAAGGAGGTGACTAGACTTCTTGGAGGGGGTACTGAATAAACAAAAGAAATAACCCCTTGATTTATGAGAATTGGGGGATTTTCCTCCTGTTGGGAAGGAATGGGTGGATCGCCCCCAAGTTCACCAGACTCTGAAGTAACAAAAATAATTTGAACGGTATCGTTCTCACTCTTTTTGGGAGGGTTATGATCTCTTGAAGGTAAAACTGGGTCAACTGTCACCTTGACCTGTTGACTTTGGTCGGGTGTAGACTCAGAAGATTCACTTTCAGTGAGAGGCGTTCCAACTGACGGTTGATTTAAGTCAGTCAGTTCTTCAACTAGTAAAGGACTTGGGGAGAGTTTCTTGTAGCCAGATGGAAGTCGTTGCAGTGATGCAGGACGATTATCCAATACTCTTTTGGCTTCATCCAAAAAGGGACAAAGGTGAAGGTGATGGTTCCATTCACATAACTTACACGGAAATCTAACCTTTCTCATCTGTTCATGAATTTTAATATCACTAGTTGAAGGCATGTTATCAACATGATCTCCAGTAGTTGATGACATAGGATGGTGTGAACAGGGAGACCATTCTCTCAAGATCCAAGGAAAGAAAGGAAAGTCTTGAGAAAAATGGTTGCCTACACAAATCATGCATGGATGCATGGATATTGGGCTTTGGAAAGTCTAGTGTTCGGATTTTCTCTAGATGATGCATGGTTGCCCCCTTGCTGAATTGGCTTCTTCTTCTTCTCCTTCCCTTTCTTCTTCTTCTCAGTCACCTGGTTATTAGCATCACTACTTTCACCAAGCGAAGAGGAAGAAAGGGAGGGAGAAATAAACGAAAAAGAAGGTGAAGGGTCAACTTTAGTATCAACTACATGTTGATTTGATTGCGGCAGAAACGTGAGATTTTGAACTACAGAGGTTGAGAACAACCATACTGGCAAGCCAATTGTAATTCCTGGGAGGGACAATGTGGCCATATACGGGGCACCAATATTTCCCCAAGAAGAAAAAGGGCTAGGATTCCCCTCAAAAGGGATTCCTTGATTGGTGGATCTCGGATTTGTCTCCATATATCTCAACCTAATATCAACTAAGGAACAGGGATGTTATTCCGAATTCAATTAATTTTAATGCCACTTTAACATAAATTTGCTTTTTCAGTTTTTAAGAGTCGAGAAAAAGCTAAATATGACTCTAGTCCCCTTCGATTTTTAATGAGCCTGAAGTCACAAGTGCTCAGATGGACCTTTTCTTTTAAAGAGTCAAAAAGGAACGAAAGTGACTACTCTGGAAAATATAGACAGAGGGATTACCAAACCAATCGCAAAACTACAATATACACCTTGGTGATAAATTAAAGAGAAATTACCAAGGACTTATGTATGGCAGTCAATCTTCCCGAATGTTGTGTTCAGTGCATTGCGATCGATAGGGCGACAGACTCGGCTTCCTATGGATAAAGGATATAAGCCTAATTGTGGTCTCCCAATATATACTCGACGGTACGAGGAGCACAATTCCATGCTAACACTTGTCGTATCAAGGAGGAGGAATCACCCAAGATTCAATGAAAACGATAGTTACTAGTTTTTACGACGCCAGAACACGTCTCTAGCCTAGAATTCTAAATGTGTTGCGTTAGGTTCCAAAGCATTGTTAAGTTCATCGAGATTTATTTTAAAGTTGATCTTGTTTAAAGTTTTCCTTTTAATGGTTCATCATGTTATGTTGGTTTAAAATTCCTAAAATGCAATCTACAATGATAAACAATCATTGTTTATTTTAAGCAATGAAAATCCTAGCTACTAGGGCAAGAAGATTACAATTCTTTCAAACAAAGAGCAAAGAGAACACACTATGCACTTTCCTAAATCATTTTTTGCACACAAACTAAATGCAAATGAAAATGCATGTATTTATTTTTTGTTCCCCTTAATGTGAAAAATGCCAAAAAGGAAAAACAAATGTAGCAAAGATCTGAAATATTTTACTCAAAGTGACATTTCGACAATATCTTTTCAAAATAGATAGGAAGACTAAACGAAACTTTTCAATTTTGGATAGAAAATGCTTTTGACACTTTGAATAAGGACAAATCAAACCAAATACTTGAAGAAAATCTCAATCGACTATTTAGGGAAGGAAGACTCAATGACACTTCTCTTTTTGACACAAAACGACAGTTACGACACTTTTTGTACCAAAACAATAGATCGATTTAAACAACTTTTCGACAAAGGATTGTAAATGATGGACAAATACATAAAAACATTTACTAATCCTAATCAATGGAGTTTGATCTATGTGATGCAAGTAGGCTTCAGTAATGAGGCATTGTTCATAAGCAGTAAATCAACTAAATAAGATTGAAAACAAGGACAAAAACCCCAAATTTCTAGAATGGAAATAGGTTCAATCAGGCATCGCACCTGGGCTTCACAGAAATAGGGATGCATCGCACCTACTACACTCAGGAAGTGTGATTCATACTGGTTCACAGTGACAGACAATGTGATGGGCCAGGGAGTGCAACTGAAGTGGGTTTTGGCACAAATTTGCAGCTATTTTCAGTGAGTTAAGCTGAGCTATGATGGACAATAAAGAGCAAAGTACAGAGGCAAGTCTTGAGAGGTTACTGGGCTACCAAAAGGGGATCTAGAATGCTTGGAAGTCAAATTTTTAAATCATAAACTAAACCAAAGATTAACTGAAGCAATATTCATCTACTATGCAATTGCAGAGCAAGAGCAGTTCGAAGGCTATCTGGCTGACTTCAGGCTCTGTCTATAGTTTATGAAATAAACAACAAAAACAAACAAAAATCTATTCGATTCCTAGAGGAGTCGCCATTTTTTTCCAAGAAAACTAGTGTCTTTTCGATCGACTAGCCCTCTAGGTTTGGAAGCTACCCTAGAAACAACAGTTCAAAGTAATTCAACGATTTCTTCTATGCACAATAGATAAGAGAAAGATGAGAGGACCAACCTGGAACTTTTGCTTAATCCTTTGCTTGATCTTTCTCCCCCTTGACAGAGCTTGCAACTCATCTCCATACTTATCTCGCTTGAAGAGTACTTGTAGAAACACAGTAGCAAAGAACCATCAAAGCATCTTGATCTATTGTATCATAAGCATTACAGAATCAGATGTATAATGAACATACAATGGCATTCACAAATAATAACATTCACAAGTGCACAATTATATGGAGGAAAACTTGAAAAACTTTATTAAATAGAAGGGAGAATTACAACCCAGTTGTCTGATCCAGCATCATCCTCCTAGCATCAATCCCTCTTCACCTCATGAAATAGAAAGATCACACCAACAATACATGCTCTTTCTCAAATACAAACTATCAACACTTCCTTTCAATTCACAATATTCCAGCCTCTGGATCTCTTAAATGAGGGATCCATTTATAGATGTGTGCAAGGGTGTGAGTCATCTCTGGGGTTTTGATTAGTGTCATTCCACTTGGAGATTTCTTGGATCTCTTACTCATCCCTCAGCAAATTCAGAAAGGCAAGTGTCATAAGAGAAGTTTCTAGAAGATTCCATGAGTATCCACTTAGCAAATTGTCTCGGACATTTGTCCATCCTTGCCCATCACACCCTACAAAAGGCCTAATTAGTATGAATCACACCTGAGTAGTGTACCACTCAGTATGCATCGCACTTGGCCAGTGTAGCAGTTAGTATGGTTCAGTTTGGGCCATTTTTGGATGGTTTTCAAGTGGAACTTTTAGAGAATGATGCAATCAGATGACCATGATATTTTAGGGTATGGAACAACCCTTTTAGGGGTTGAAAAACCCTAGTTTATCGACATATAAGATTGGGGTTGAAGTGCCCAAATATGCCTATAACAGTGCTCCATCAATAAGGGCTAGAATGATGATAAAAGCCCTCCCATGTCTCCCTGGGTGAGACAAAACCCCATTTGGGCTCTAGATCAACTACCAAGTGTATGGTGAAAGTATGTGGCTAGCTAGGAAATGTGGTCCTTAAAAGTACATCATCATATCTGTATGATTGGGGAAGGAACAAGAGATACATGGCGTTGAAGAAGCCCATGGCATGGCAATCAATGTTATGTTGTGGAGGGGGCCCATGGCTCTCAATGCTCACCCTACAAGTGCCATCATGACCCTCTGGAAGGCATGGATTCCATATAGGGAGGCCAAGACCAAGATGAAGACCCACCTGCAATCCTGTATAAGATTCAATGTGTCTCTTCACCTTCAATTACAACAATTCATTAGATAATTTGATTAAATAAGCTTGTAAATCGGGGGCCCAAGTGGACACTTCATAGTGGCATGCCCTTCCAAATGTGCTTTAGAGTGTATAAGTGTTTCCTTACTCTAGAAGAGAGGTTAATCAAAGATCCTATTGGGTGGTTTCAACCACTAAGGGAGTAATAGGTCCGTGGTACATCCATTAAATGGTGGGTGTTATGTGAAATAATGGTGGAATGGAGTGGGGTAGCAAGGGGGACTCCCAGCGACATGCCATGGTACAAGGGTATATATAGTGAGGGAAGCCCACACATTGTGTATATAAATGCAGGAGGGAGAAATCATGGTTCATGAGTTAATCTGGCCTTTTTTTTCCCAACCTTCTTCATATGACTTTGTATTTTATTGTTTTATATTTCTTTTAATTGCTTGGGCTCCAAGGGATGAGAGCATGATGTATATGATAAAGCAATGAATACCCACTTAAGGTTGCACAGTTCATCGCCCAATAGGGGATGACACAATGATGGGTTCATTAATGATAGAAGAGGCACACATAGGGGCCGTAGGAACCAGGTTTATTTCCATAATGATAAGGGGTAGAGCTCGTGCTTGGATTTTTCCAACATGCTAAATTTTGATTTCTTGGCCATATTTTTCATTTTATGGTACATTTTGTTATGAAACTAGCTCACAAAAATATAGAAAAGATAGATCAATGCCTTAGAATTCGGCCTCTTCGAGGGGGAAACCTCCTTTACATTACACAAATGAACAATTCTTGGATGATTCAAATGACAAAACCTCCTTTCTATATATAGGAGTCTAAAGAGTCACCATATAACCCAGCCAACCTAAAAATAATAATATAAAGCCACAATAACAATGGAGGGATTCTATGGGGCACAATAATAACAAAATGGGGACAATAGGGGCACAACAATATTAATAAGGGATACAACTACAATAGTAATGGGGTAATCACTAGTATTTTAGGGACCTAACATGCCCCTCTCCTTCAAAAAAGTGTTGTCCTCGACACTTGAGTAGTTCTGGATGCTTCTATATAAAATTCTCATCCTCCCATGTGGATTCTTCAGCAGATAAGTTATTCCACTTGATGAGATACTCCGAAATTGATTGATTTCGTAACTGTCAAGTTCTTGTTTTTGTGACTACTTCCGGTTCCAATATAATTTTTCCTTCCTCGTCAAGTTCTGGCAATATTGTTTGAACTAGGAGCTTGTCATCTATAACCTTCTATAACATGAAACATGGAGAACTAGGTGAACTCGAGAAGCTGCAGGAAGCTCCAATTTGTATGACATAGTACCAATCTTTTACAACACCTTGTATGGACCATAATAATTTGGTGATAATTTACTACCCTTCTTATCTTGCTTGAGGAACATTTGTTTATATGGTTGTATCCATAGGAATACCCAATCACCTACATCAAAACTTCTTTCGTTGCGATGTTGATCTGCCTGTTGTTTCATTCTATTCTGCGCCAATACGAGGTTATCCTTTAAGAGTTGGAGGACTTGTTGTTGATGCTCGATGTGATGTTTCACTACTTGAACCTTAGAATTTTCTCTTAAATATGATGTGATGGATGGTGGCTGATATCCATAAAGTGCCATAAATGGGGTCATTTTTGTTGCTGTATGGAAGGAAGTGTTATACCACCATTCAACAGCCAGGGGCAACCATTTGACCCATCGTGTTTGTTTATCAAATACAAAGCAATGAAGATATCCTTCCAAACATTTGTTTACTATCTCAGTTTGCCCATTAGATTGAGGATGATAAGATGAGCTATGAGCTAACTAAGTACCGAGACAAGAAAGTAATTATGTCCAAAAATTTCCAGTGAAAATGGGATCTCTGTCGCTTACAATAATCTTTAGGTTTCCATGTAGCTTTTGAATTATTTCCATAAATGCAATAGAAGCTGTAATGGCTTTAAATGGATGTGATAATGCACAAAAGTGTGCATACTTAGTAAGTCTGTCAACTACCACAATGATGACACTCTTTCCTTCGGACTTGGGTAAACCTGTGATAAAATCCATTGAAACCTCCACCAAATGTTGGCTTGGAATGGATAAAGGTTGTAATAGACTTGGGGTCTTAACTGTTTCAACTTTATTTTGTTGGCAAACCAAACATTCCGCCACAAACTTTTGAATATCCAATTTAAGGCCATCCCAAAAAAAAATCCTTCTTAACCCTGTGGTAAGTTTTTAAAAATCTGGAGTGCCCTCCTAAGGGAGAAGTGTGCAATTCCATAAGAATGTTTTGTTTGAGTTTGGAATTCTTACATAGGTATAAACGATCTTTGTAACATAATGAATCATTTTTCCAGATAAATGTATCAGATGTACTGGGATCTTGTTGTATCTTTGAATGAGTGCCAACACTTCTTCGTCATTCTTCCATTCCTCCCTTGCTTCGTTTATTAAATCTAGTTGGATGATAGAAATGGCGCACAACAATGCTTCCACATCCTCATCCTTTCTTGAGCGTGCATTCACCACAACATTTTGCTTCCCTTTTTTGTAGATGATTTGAAAGTCATAACCCAACATCTTTGTGACCCATTTTTGTTTCTCTTTAGAGGATAATCTTTGTTCTAAAAAGTATTTAAGACTATCATTATCCATTTTTTCCTTGAAGTGTCTTCCCATTAGGTAGTGTCGTCATTTCTTAAGTGCATGTAGTATTGCCAACATTTCCTTCTCATAAATAGCTTTTTGTAAGTACTTTCCCTTGATTGGACAACTTTCGAAAGCAAAGGCCCTTTCATCTTGCATTAAAACAATACGAATTCCATTTCCTGAAGCATCACATTCCGTAATAAAGGTTTTTGTGAAGCCCGATGTAGCTAAGACAGGTGCTTGGCACATTCCCTCTTTAAGATGTTCGAAGGCCTTTGTTGCTTCTAGAGTCCATGAAAATGGATCTTTCTTCAATAATGTTGTTAGAGGTGCTGCTATTCTCCCATAATTCTTAACAAACTTGCTATAATACCCTGTCAACCCAAGAAATCCTCGCAGATGCTTTATGGATGTGGGATTTTTCCATTCCTTAATGGCTTTAATTTTGCTAGGGTCTACCTTAACTCCTTCATGAGATACAATATGACCCAAATATTCCACCTCCTGGACTCCAAAGAAACATTTGGATCTTTTTGCATATAATTGTTTCTCCTCCAATAGTTGTAGCACCCTGTCAACCTGTTCAACATGATCCTTCCAAGACTTGCTGTAGATTAGTATATCATCAAAAAATACTAACACAAATTTTCTAAGGAAGGGTTTGAAAATGGAATTCAGCAAACCTTGAAATGTAGAAGGTGCATTGGTAAGGCCAAAAGGCATGACCAAAAATTCATAATGACCCTCATGAGTTCTCAATGTTGTTTTCGGAATGTCTTCAGTCTTAATTCTGATTTGATGATATCTTGAACAAAGATCCAACTTGGTGAAGTAACTTGATCCTTGCAATTCATCCAATAATTCATCAATGAAAAGAATGGGAAATTTATCTTTAATAGTGAGCTTGTTGAGCTCCCTATAATCCGGACACATGTGGCATGATCCATCCTTCTTGTGCACCAATACTACTGGAGCAGAGAAAGAACTTTGACTAAGTTGAATTATACCAACCTCTAACATTTCTGCAACCATACATTCAATTTCACTTTTTTGGGCATAGGGATATATGTACGGCCTGATGTTTGGAGGAACACTTCTTGGAATCAAATTAATAGCATGATCATGATCATGAATAGGTGACCTTTGAGAGTCTCAAATACCTTGGAATTTTTGTCCAATACTTTTTGGAGATCTGGAGAAATAGATGATCTCGATGTGGGAACCTCTAGCAAACATAATTGTGCAATTACACCTCATTGTTCCTTCTTTAGAAGTTTTGTCATATCATTAGAGATGATTATATTTCCCGGTTTCCCTGCAATACTTCTTGATTCAACTTCATTTCCTTCCGCACCAAATTTCTTGAAAATTAAAAGCTATTGTACCCAAGGATTGTAGCCATTGGACTCCTAGTACAACATCAGCACCACCCATTGGAATGGAAATCAATGGGTTGTTCAATACATATTCTCCCATGGATAGCTTGATATTATGGCACTTTCCAGAGAAATTTATGGTTCCTCCACTTGCAACCATCAATTGACACTCTGGTGTTGGATATAGGAAGAAATTCAATTCCTTTACTATTTTACAATGAATAAAATTATGGGTACTTCCCGAATCAATCAACAATATTACCTTTTTCTTCTTAATATGTCCTTCTATTTTGATAGTTTGAGGAGTGGTAATTCCAACCAATGCATTACAAGATATGGTCAGATTCATTTCTTATTTATCTAGGGTTTGTTCCTGGAGTATATCATCTTCTTTTGACATTTCTTGTTCCTTTTCTTCCTCCTTTTCACAATCTATACAGAATAATTTATTCTCATCTCACTTATGACCTTTAGTGTATTTTCTATCACAACTATAACAAAGCCCTTTTGCTCTTTTTTCTTCCAATTATTATGGTGTCAACCTTGTAGGTTGTGGAAGGCTAGGGGAAAAAACACTTCCATCTTTATAGTTGTGAGTGGTAGGCTTCCT
>APFE031546075.1:27547-40206 GCA_000404065.3 Pinus taeda | reverse complement strand
ATAAATGTGGCTCAATGATAATGAAAGTGGGATGAATGTGGTGACATAGTAGTGAAATGGAGGTGATATAATGGACATAATAATGAAAATGTAATGGAAATGAATGACATTTTCAAGACTCAACAATACCATACAAACTGATTTGGTTCCAAATATAAAGTTGCAATACGTACTTTTTGTGTGTTTGCACATTATGGAGATCAAAAAATTGCTCCATCTGTAGACTCCATGTTCTGGGATCCTTGCTATCAAACTTCCTCATATCGATTTTTGGAACATGGTGGGTCTTCAATCCAACATTAGAGTCTATGAAATCATGATTAACATTTCTTTTCTTCTCATCAAGAGTTTCATTTACTACACTTTCACCATTAGTGACCATTTCTTGTAGCAACTTATTATTTTATGGGTCATGTCCCTTGATGAAGAATCCTAGAATCATTGTTGAAACATTATAATATATGTTGTAGTAACACATAGAAAGAAATAAACTTTGGATAATAACTATTCCAGAGATGAATTCAATTATTGGATAATAACTCTTCCACAATGCTTCTCAGCATGCGTCATTCATATATTTCAAGTTACCTAAAATTAAAATGTTATGAAAAAAAGTAATATCTAAAAAAACTTACAACAGCCTTAGTGGTGAGGTTATCATATCTAGTTCTTGTTATGAGAATTTGAGTATTAAGATAAGGATCTAAATACAGCTGCAACATCTCCTTAAGTCTGAGTTTTGCATCTACAAATCCAATTAATGATTTAAAATTAGGTATTAGTTAAGATATTCCATATAGAAAAGTAGTTTTGACCTTTTGTTTTTATTGTATACACCCATAAAAATATATTAAGAGTTTTTGTGAGACATGTATCAATTGTAATAGTTTCTAAAAAGCATAGCAAAAAAAATTGTGAAACATGTATTAGTAAAAAATCATTGCAAAAAATTTGTGAAATAATTGTCGATGTGGCTTGATTAGGACATGCCTAGAATAAGAGATTCAAGTTTTTGTCCAATTAAATAATATATATATATATCAAATAGACAAAAAACTCTAAATTTATAAAGTTATCATTATTAATTGGGCCAATGCTAAATTGCTAGATCTTGTTGCAAAGGACTAATACAATACATGATAAAAATAATTAATTATATTACATGATTTGTAATTCATTTTATGATTGATTGACATGTAATATTTAAAACCAAAATATATAACATATTTTAATATTAGTCATGAATAAAATATTCGAATATCCATATGAAATAACATAATTTCATATTAACTTTATATAGAGAATTTTTTGTTAGTAATAGATAAAATATTTCAATATGAGCTATTTGTACAAGAGAAAAAAAAATTATAGTTAAAATGTTTTATTAGCATCATGCTCAAAATAAGCATAGATTCATCTTAACTCTAGATCTAACAAGAGTCAAGATGAATAAAATATTTTTAGACACAAAAATCTCCTTAACTTTTGCACTCAAAAGGAGGTTTGTATTGTGAAAGATTTGATCCCTCTTGTCCCTTGGTAGATCCAGAGTTAAGATGGATCTATGAGGGTTTTTAATAAGTTAAAAAAGTAGTTTAATTTTTAATTGTAGTAGAGGAGAAGTGTTTTATAGCCTAGTATGGGGGAGATGTTGCCATGTAATGCTACATTTAAAAATAATAAAATCATATTTACATTAACAAATTAAAATATAGTGTTGGGTGGTAGGGTGGGGAAGAATTATCCTTAATCCCGATGGAAAACAAGTGTTGAGTGCCCCTAGGGGCTAGGCCAAAAGACCAAAAATTATGTTGAAATGTATGGCATGTTGCTTGATCTAAGCTTACTGAAAGAAATATAAATTACTCATATTGTGTAAGTGGGAGAGTCTCCCCTCACTATCCAATATCTCTAGAAAGTCTCTTTCCCTAAGGACAATCAATCTAAACTTATTTTTCATAGAATTTGCGGTTCCCTCAACCACTCTCATAGTAAGACCTTTTACACTTCAAAACTGAGAAGCAGACAAACAAGAAAATCTTGTGTTCCTCTTAAAATTAAGAAAAACTAATATCAATGAATTGTCTAGATGGCGAAACATCCCATGACTAATTTTTTTCTCTAGATCATATAAATTTGTATAGAATTGCTTGACAAGTTGTTATGGAAAATCATGCAAATAACATTAATCCCCCTCGTAACCCCATCTTCCTTCTCATGGTAAACAATAATAAAGTTTTTGATTTATATTTTGGGCACTTCAAATGGGGTGAGGTCGTTGACAGTGAGCATGTAATCCATGCAAAGGTCAGCCCCCCCAATGTACTTGGATGCGTCAAGAGAGGTGGATGAAAGGTAATGCATTCAAGGTTCTAATTTTGTACCTGAAACTTTGATGGCCTCAAGGAGGTGGACTATTATGGAATTTAATGGTGAAGAGATTTATGTTGCATGTGGGATCTTCAACTTTGGATTAAATTCATGGATTGCTATGGAATTTCTTACATTCGACTTTCATAGTGGTCGTGTTTTTAATGGTGCCGGTTGAACACCTCTCTAAGTAGGGAGTCAATTCTCGCAAATGATGTTTTCAATTGCTGTGAAGGGGGAATAATAGACGTTGATTGGTTGGTTAATTGTGTTGTTGGTGGAGATTTGAGCAACTTGAGGGTGGCATGGGTCTCTTTGGTAACTTGCAAAGCCAAAATTATCCTTTCCCTTGTCTACGGTAGCATAATTTCTTTCTCTAGCTTGTTTTGGAGATTCCTATTTTCTTGGTATGTTAAAACTATCACTAGTCCTATTCGTGGGAGAACTATTGCTTACTATGGTGTGCGGTTCTCTTGGCCAGCTTGGGAAACCATATTTTATATTCATTCGGGAAGAGATAGTGCAAAAACTTCATGATTTAATTCCTTAGTAGCTTCCAAGGGTAGCTCAGCTCACCTCAATCTCACAACTATCTTCTAGCCTTTTTTGAGGTAATTTCCTTTACCACCTTTAGTTTTTTTTAATTCTACTTACAACAATACTCCCAGTTCTTATGAAAAATTTCCCCTGTCCATTTAGAAATTCTATTCTCTTTATATGGTACTACCCATGGCCTGTTATTGATGGCTCTCCCTATGATCCTTTCTATGATTTCTAATTGCCACAATTTGCCTCCCCTAGCTTTTCGTATGACGATGTTCAATTTTCCTTTTCTTGTTGCTTTGTCTTGGCCCTTGGATTCACATGCTCCCTGTATCCACTAGAAATTATCTCCCTCTCACTTGTAATAGCCCAATGTCACTCAAAAAAGATACTCCTCTAGTCGCAGGTGTTAGCGGGGCTGGAAAGAAGCGTGTAGTGGCCATCACTATACTATATATATATATTAAATGTAATGCAGATAGGTTGGAATACAACCATAAGCATATAAACATTGATAACTCAGAGATATTAAAGATTTTACATCAAACATCCATGAATTACGCTACATTCCAGATATCATCTATTTTATATTCTTTTAACTATAGGCACAACGAATTCATATAACAAAACACCATAAATACCACAGGTACCGTTCACCTGAAGAGGAGGTTTGATCTTGACCTTTCCATTACTTTCACTTCCTTGTGGTTTTCCTTCAAGTATGAATGTTGATGTACTTTGACTGAATGTGATGGCCCACCGGTTGACCTCCCTACCTACTCCTTGGGTACTCTTCTTCCTCGCGGACCCCTGAGTTGCAATGGGGTTGCACAATGGAGGAATTGTGCTAGTTGATAGAGGTGATAAATCCTTGGCTCGAGATTCCCCTCTCTAAATATGTCTACCTCACCATAGTCAACTATATCTCATAGGCTACTCAAAATGACATAATCTCATCCATCCAATAATAGGGTAAGAAAAGAGTGTCTTCTCCCATGGCTTGCCTCTTCCTTAATAGGAGGCTTCATAGGTGACACTTGGAACTTAATGCATAATTATTTATTTTATTAATAGAAAAGTTTCATTATTCACCAAGCCATGTGTCACCCACTCACCAAGGCTCTCCAAAATTATTTGCTTAAATTTTAATTCAAAAATAATATTTTTCCTTACCCCAACAAGACTCCCTATTTATTCTCCTAATTGTCTCTTGATCCCCCTTTTATACTCCTTAATATGTGTTCATTACTGAAGTCAACTAATTAGTCTCAAATTTGGTCACCGAACTACCTCCTAATTTAACTCACTTTGCCTCTTAGATGGATATTCTTCTGTTGGCTCTCGCCACATGGAGGTTCTCTAAATTCCTCAAATTTTAATTTATTATTTTTTTTTTTAATTCACCCCTCTATTCTTTTAATGAAGTTTAGGATTAATTTTTATAATTACACTATGTCCCTCCTCCCCCCTTTTAGCTAATTAAATTACTTATGTTCATTATCTACCTAATAATTTTCAATATGGGAAGGATAAAGTTCTCAAGGTACAATATTTTGATTTCTTACTATTCTCCCTTTACCCCAAGTTTTATTCTTGATTTAATTGCCTTGGTTCTAACCTCATTTACCACCTGATGTGAATTTGTAGGATTTTCATATCTTTATTATATTTATTAGTTTATTTTTAATGCCAAGGGTGTTAATTCAGTTGTGCCCTTCAATAAATTCCCTTCGAAGTTCCGAGGGTGTCATGCCTAACAATTTATTTATGATGACAACTGCTCCAAGTTGGTCATGTTATTTGAGAAGTTCTCTTCAAAGTTCCCAGGGCACCACACCTAACAGCTTATTTATGATACCAAGGGTGTCAATTCGGTTGTGACCTTCAAGAACTTCTCTTGAATTTCCAAGGGTGCCACGTCGCTTTCCCTTCAAGCATCCAGTGGCTGTAGAAATTTCTTTATAGATCGGATAGCTCTGATACCATGTAGAAATTATGCAAATTCTCTACAAATCTACCTATAAGACCATGTAGAAAATCTAACTGTAGATTAACCCGATAATGCAATATAACCAAAGAAAAATACTATAATCTACTTCTACTATCAATTTGCGGAAGCTTAAAGATTGAGCAAGATCGAGCTGAACACATATAACCAGAAGAAGAATAATCAATGCACATGAAAATACTTTGGGGAAAGCCTCAGCTAAAAACCCCACTATCTGTATTATCATACAAGGTGGAAATACATCAGAATTATACAAAGCCTTAGCTCTCACAGCTAGCCAGCTCTTAGTACAATCCTCTTGGATGCTCGCAGGCAAACCTGGCTTCTCACTAGCCTTCTCCTTTGCCGTCCAAGCTCCTATTTCCTTGTGCAGTTACCTTTGGGATGATCTCCTTCACCCAGTGTAATACTCCTCTCACACACTGTCAGAACTACGCAATCCTCAAGGAACCTTATTCCTTCTGCATGCATGAGTTTCCTTTATAGGAAAACACATGCAACTGATGGTAACCTATCCCTGACATTTAGCTCAACTAGGACTTTCTCAGAACAAACATGCATGAGTTAACGATGAGAGAATCTTCAGTTATCTGGAGTACACTAGTTGAGTGCATGCATGCATCAATTGACTGATAACTTGCAATTAGTTCCTCAAACAGTTTGGAACTAATTTAACTGGACTTAACTAAGTAAACTAAGTTAACTAATTACAACTCAATATAACTCAATCTTATCTCCTTAATTAAGGGATAATCTCCTTAATTTAAGGGATAACTGTTGCATGACTTCAGAAATACTTATAACTTGAATTTCTCCAACTAATTAACTCAAGATTAATTAATTAATTATTTTTCAAGTAGCTGGTGAGACTAAATTCGAATTTAATTCACAATTTTAATTCAATGAAAAATTAAAATTTGAACATTCTGGATTCTATTTTTATCATTTCTTGTTACTATTTTCAACACTCCCTCTCAACAAGAAAGGAATTCAACTCGATCCCAATCCTGAATCTTTTGAATGTTCTGCATGCAACACTTCTATCTAGTGTTGTTGCTCCAGCAACTCCAGGAAAAAAAAAAAAAAACCTGAATCAGTATGATGCATCTGTCATCAAAGTCTCTGACTTCTATTGCCTCTGTCAACTGAAAACTTTGCGCTTCTGCTGACTCAACCTTTTTGCACTGTTGTCAATCCTTCTCTGTGCTCTTCAGTATCTGACTGCTCTAGCCGCTTGTAGAAATTCCCACTGTAGATCAACAGATTATGCAATAGACTAAAGAAAAATACAAGATCTACTTCTACAACAAACTTTGTGGAAGCTTAATCGAATTGAGCAAGATCAATGAGAACACATATAACTAAGAATAAGAAATCAATCACACATAACACAGAAGAAATAACCCGTGGAAAGCCTCAGCCTAAACCCCTGTAGGTTTAACCCCATACAGAAATTACCTACATATGAATTCTAAATCACAGAAAAATAAACAATGAGAGAGCATAACACATAAAACACATATACACAGAGATTTCCCATTGGATCCCAAAACCGGGACTACTAGCTTGATTTTTCATTATGTTCCTTTCAATGTTACAATACATATTTATACATGCTGAATCATCCAATACCATGAACCGAAAACCATCGCGTCCAAAACCATGGACCGACAACCATAGGTAAGTTCGCCCAACCTAATATATGGTCCAAAAAAAATTTCCCGGGGCACTGCCACGAACCCCGTAGAGGGGGGCTACCCACCCCCCTCAAACCCCCTGAACAGGGGCGGTTGTCGCCCCCCCGCTGCGTAATCGACGCAACGAAGTGGGAGCTCCACCCCCCCTCTAACCCCCTGGTTCACTACGTAGGTTAGTCGTGGAAAGAATATAACACAACCCAACAACCCCAATTTTTGTATTATCATACAAGTGGAAATCTTGTTCAAGTTACAAAAAGAATTAGCTCTCAAGCTATCCTGCTCTCTCTGCAATCAAACAATGCTTCTCATACGCAGTCAAAGGCTTCTCCAAACCTTCCCCTCTACCCTCCAAGCCTCCTATTTCCTTGCATAGTTTTCCTTGGGGTCTAGTTCTACCACCCGTGTGAATTGGCATCTTCACACACTCACTAACCTCTAATCTAACTATGCAATGTTGAAGGAGATAAATCCTTCTACATGGATGAGTTTCCTTTATAGGAAAATTTCATCCAACTGATAGTACACTGTCCCTCCTCTGATCTCAACTAGGTCTCTGACAGAACTGACATGCATGAGTTATTTATGAGAGAATATTCTGTTATCTAAAGTGTAGCAGTTACATGCATGCAAGCATTAACTAACTTAACTCACAATTAATTCAACAAACTATTTGAATTAATGTAACTGGACTTGACTCCGTTAACTGAGCCAACTAATTACAACTCACTCTTATCTCTTTAACTAATGGATAAATCCCTTAATCAAAGGAATAATTGTTGCATGTCCTCACATAGACTTCATGTTTATTTTTCCTTAACTAATTAACTCAAGATGAATTAATTAATTAATTTACAAACAGTTGCTAAGATCAAATTCGAATTTTACTTCACTATTTTAGCTCAAGGACTAACTAAAATAGAAATCTATCCCGAACTACTATTTTTAGCAATGCTATTAAAAGCACTTCCATTTTTCATTCCTTGCTGCTATGTCGAACACTGGTACCCGAATTGCTATTTATAATAGTGCTATTTTTAGCATTTCTTGTTGCCATTTTCAACACTCCCTCTCAACAAGAAAGGCATTCAACTTGAACCCGATCCTGAACCTTTGGAATGTTCTGCATGCAACATTTCTCCCAAGTGTGGTTGCTCCAACAACTCTAGAAACAAAAAAACGCCCAACTGAACTCTCTGTTGGGCTAGAAACATACTCTGATGTTGAAGCTCCCTATGTCGCTGACAAGTGCTCCCTTTTTGACCTTTGAGCTAATGTAACACTCCATGCATCTCGCATCGTTGCACACCTCTCTGTGCCATCTTGCATTGGTGCAACACTCCTATGCCTCTCGCATTGTTGCAGCCTGCTAGCTCTGCATTGTCTTGGGATTCCTGCACTATAGCTCTCTTTGTCGCTCCATCCGCATCTGTCTCTACCCACTTAGCCAGTCCTGCTACTCCTTGTCGGGGCTCCCGTAGCAAGGTCTAATCAAAGAGGTTGGGTACCTCAATGATCCTGCCCCTATTCCAGCCTTCTTGGGACTGCCACTCTGCATCGCCCCACCTCCAACTTGGAGGTATGGATGCATGTGATCCCTCTGCCCACTTAGCTCGAAATTTCCCCCTACTGGAGGTCTCTGCATGAGTAGATGTCTCTACTCGATCTCCTCTCAGCTTCTCTAGTTGTGGCTGCTCCACAACCTCCTGAAGTTGCTTCACCAATTGTGGCTCCTCCACAATTGTCTGAGACTTCTTCTGGCACTACATGTTGAGAGGTAATGTACTCTCCCTCTCAACCACCAAGTCTCCATTAGTTGCCTTGCTCCTGAAGGCTTTACATGCATTTTGAATCTCAAGAGCATACAGGTTCTTAACTCGTGAACCAATTTGCTTCACCTGTCTAGTGGTGATCTGTTGAAGGAAAACCTTTCCCTTACTGAAGACTACATCATAGCCTTTGTCTTCCAGCATTACAATCGACACCAAATTTCTCCTCAGGTGTGGTACATACTTGGCATCGGTCAAGGTAATGCGAGCTCCATGCTCCCTATGAAAAACAACTGTTTCTACACCTGAGACACTATACTTTTCATCATTACCCATCGCTATGAGTCTCCGGAGATCTTTCTCCTCCAAGGTAGTGAACAAACTCTTGTCACCGGTCATGTGGAAAGAAGCTCCACTGTCAAGAAACCAACCACATCCCACCATGGATGAAACCATGCATGTAAAGAGGGTGAAATCCAACTCGAACTGTGAGGCCAATGCCTCACTTTCAGATCCTTCCTTGGATCCCATCTTGGATTTCCTCAATGGGCAATTTGTAGCAAAATGTCCCACCTCATGACAACGAAAGCATCTCACGTTCGATCTATCAAACTTCTTCCCACCATGGGAAGAACTCGATTTGGGATGAAAATCCTTCTCCTTCCCTTTCTTCGCCTTACTCGCGAAGGTGCAATTTTCTTCATCCTCCTTGGAGGAAGAACCATCTCTGGTGCTTCTTCTTATCTCCTCCTGCCTCAAATCTGACCAAAGTCGTTCCCAATCTGACAGTTTCTCTCTTCCATTTACTGAGTCTTGGTAGCCATGCCAGCTCTTAGGAAGACTGAGGAGTGCAAGACTCACCATGTCATCATCACCGGTCGTGATCCCTACACTTCCAAGCTCATCCCTATAGGTGGTGAGCTTGTTCAGATATGTAGAGATCGTGTCACCCTTTTCACACTTCATTTTCTGAAGCTTGTCTTTCAACGCCGGCTTCCTCTGATCGTTGTTGTTTTGATATAGATCTTTCAATGTTTTCCAAATTGAAAACGGTGTCTCCTTCCCATGGAGACTCGAGACTATGTGGTCTCAAACTCCCTCTAGAAGGATTCTCCTTTCTCTAGCCACACATTTCTTCCATTCCGCCAATTCTATAGCATTAGCCGTTGTCGGCTTGGGGACTTATTGATCAATAAATTCCTTTAGACCGTTATCCTCTAATACTGCTTCCATGCGATTCTTTCAGGCCATATAATTCAAGCTGCCATCAAGGGCATACTCGAGTCTTGAACCACTGAATGCCATTGGCTAAATTGAGATGTGATAAGAAATCGATTTCTATATTCAAGAACCACAAGCTTTGAACTTCTCCCTCTTGTATATTGTTCTTTGCCTTAATCACCTTTACTCTGATACCATGTAGAAATTCCCACTATAGATCAACAGATTATGCAATAGACTAAAGAAAAATACAATATCTACTTCTACAACAAAATTTGCGGAAGCTTAATCAAATTGAGCAAGATCAATGAGAACACATATAACTAAGAATTAGAAATCAATCACACATAACATAGAAGAATTAACCCGAGGAAAGCCTCAGCCTAAAACCCCAATCTATGTATCATCATACAAGTGGAAATCTTGTTCAAGTTACAAAAAGAATCAGCTCTCAAGCTATCTTGCTCTCTCTGCAATCAAACAATGCTGCTCATAGACAGTCAAAGGTTTCTCCAAACCTTCTCCTTTGCCCTCCAAGCCTCCTATTTCCTTGTGCAGTTTTCCTTGGGGTCCAGTGCTGCCACCTGTGTGAATTGGCATCTTCACACACTCATTAAACTTTGATCTAACTGCACAATCTTGAAGGAGATAAATCCTTCTGCATGGATGAGTTTCCTTTATAGGAAAAATTCATCCAACTGATAGTACACCGTCCCTCCTCTGATCTCAACTAGGTCTTTGACAGAACTGACATGCATGAGTTATTTATGAGAGAAAATTTAGTTATCTGAAGTGCAACAGTTACATGCATGCAAGCATTAACTAACTAAACTCACAATTAATTCAACAAACTGTTTGAATTAATCTAACTGGACTTGACTCAGTTAACTGAGCCAAATAATTACAACTCACTCTTATCTCTTTGACTAATGGATAAATCCCTTAATAAAAAGGAATAAATGTTGCATGTCCTCACATAGACTTCATGTTTATTTTTCCTTAACTAATTAACTCAAGATGAATTAATTAATTAATTTACAAACAACTGCTAAGATCAAATTTGAATTTTACTTCACTATTTTAGTTCAGGGATTAACTAAAATAGGAATCTATATTGAACTGCTATTTTTAGCAATGCTATTTATAGCACTTCCATTTTTCATTCCTTGCTGCTATGTCCAACACTGGTACCAAACTACTATTTATAGCAGTTCCATTTTTAGCACTTTTATTTTTAGCATTTCCTGTTGCCATTTTCAACACCTCTGTCACTTTGATCTCTGACTGCATCAATCCCACTGATTCCTCCTGCTACTATGTACTTTGGGTTCCTGTAGCAAGGTATGATCCATGAGATAAAACCTCTCAATGGACCCTACCCAATTTCAGCCTTCTTGAGACTATCACCCCACATCGCCCCACCTCACACCTAGAGGCATGGCTTCATGTGATCCCTCTGCCCACTTATACAATTGTGGCTCCTCCACAATTTTCTGAGACTTCTTCTAGGACTGCATGTTGAGAGGTAATTTACTCTCCCTCTCAACCACCAAGTCTCTAACATTTGCCTTGCTCCTCAAGGCTTTGCATGCATCTTGAACCTCAAGAGCATACAAGTTCTTAACTCGTGAACCGATCTATTTCACCTATCTCTTGGTGATGTGTTTAAGGAATGCCTTTCCTTTACTAAAGACAACATCATAGCCTTTGTCCTCCAACATCGCGACTGATACTAAGTTCTTATTCAGTCCAGGCACATACTTCACATCTGTCAATGTGATAGGAGCTCCATGCTCCCTCTCAAAAGCAATCGTGCCCACTCCTGAAACACTATACCTTTCATCGTCACCCATATCTATGCGCATCTTTAGGTCTTTCTCCTCCGAGGCACTAAATAAATTTTTATCATCATTCATGTGGAATGAGGCTCTACTGTCAAGATACCAAAAACAACCCATCATCGATGACACCATGCATGCGATGAGGGTAAATTCTATTTTGAAGTGAGAGGCTAATGCCTCACCTTCCAATCCTTTCAAAGATCCCTTCTTAGACTTGTTCAATGGGCAATTAGTCGCATATTGACCCATCTCGTGACAATTAAAGCATCTCACTTTAGACTTGTCAACATTCTTCCCTCCATCAGAAGAATTTGATTTGGAATGGGAATCCTTCCCCTTCCCTTTCCTTGCCTTACTCGCTAAGGCCAGATTTTCTTCATCATCATCCTTGGATGAAGAACCATCTCGTGTGCTCCTCCCGATCTCCTCCTGCATCAGATCCGACCACAGTCGTTCCCAATCCGGCAGTTTCTCCCTTCCATTCACGAAGTCTTGGTAGCTATTCCAACTCTTTGGAAGGCGAAGGAGAGCTAGGCTCACCATAACATCATCGACAGTAGTTATTCCCACACTTCCAAGCTCATCTCTACAAGTGGTGAGCTTGTTCAGATATGTGGAAATAGTATCGTTGTTCTCCATCTTGGTTATAAGAAGAGCTTCGGCGTAAATCACATGAAAGAGACCTTTGTCGACGCATTTCGAACCAACTAGTGTAGTTCATCATCAGGACAAGTTGAAGAAACAGATCTTGCCTAGCAAGTTAAATAGACTGAGCAGAGACTCTAACGGCTACCTAACGACTATTTTTGACTCTAGGACCCAGGCCAAAATCATATTAATAAATTTAATCTTGTTATTATTTTTATTATATTAAGATTAATAATCTAATATTGTATTTCTAGAAATAAGAGAAATTAGGTATAATTAATAAATGAGCGAATAGTATCAAAATAAATTTATTTATTTAAATAACATTGGGTTAAATAAATTAATACTAATGGTAATTTAAAAATTATTATTAAAAGATTATTGTTTTTTAAGTTGCATAAATAATTATATATTCTTATTTATATATTAAATTTCTAACTAAATATGGCTATGTATTAATTATTGATGGTATGTTAATTTGTTTATACATTATTAAAACTTGATCTTAAGGGTTAGAATGACAAGTAAACTAGGAAAATTTTATTTTATTTCTAGAGATAAT
>APFE031546075.1:3774-27527 GCA_000404065.3 Pinus taeda | reverse complement strand
CTATATTTGACTCTAGGACCTAGGTCATAATTATATTAATAAATTTAATCTTATTATTATTTTTATAATATTAAGGTAATAATATAATATTTTATTTCTAGAGATAAGATAAATTAGGTATGATTAATAAATGAGCGAATGTTATCAAAAGAAATTTACTTGTTTAAATAATATTAATGGTTATTTTAAAAATTACTTATTAAATTATTGTTGTTTGAATGACTTCTTTTGAAAGAATAATTTAAGTTATATAAAATAATAAATTTAATCTTACTATTAAATTATTATTTTTTGAATGAATAATTTAAGTTATATATATTAATAAATCTAATCCTATTATTATTTTTATAATACTAAGATAATAATATTATATTTCTAGAGATAAGAGAAATTAGGAATAAAAAATAAATGAGCGAATATTATCAAAAGAAATTTATTTGTTTAAATAACATAATATTAATGGTTATTTAAAAATTACTTAAATTATTATTGTTTGAATGACTTCTTTAGAATGAATAATTTAAGTTATATAAATAATTATATATTCTTATTAAATTATTTACTAAATATATATATGTTTTATTTATTGATGGTATGTTAGTTTGTTTAAAAAATTATTAAAACTGATCTTAAGGGTTAGTTTGACTAGTAAAAGAGGAAATAATTTAATTTATTTCTAGATAATAATATATATGTATATATATATATAAGCTATCATTATGCCCATTGGTTTTCATAGCTGAAAATAAGAGACTAAATGGTAGCAATCACAAATAAAATATAAATAAGACTAGACCCAAGAATGACACAATAATTTAGATACACTGATAATAATAACCTAATGAATTAAATAAAAACCAAAACAAGAAAAGGACCCTTATCAGAGAGAAAATCTACATAGATTTGAATTAGATTAATACTTACAATTAAATATATATTGATGATGGTAATCATAAAAAAAAAAGGAGGAACCCAATATACAAGGAAGAACAGAACGTTGCTAGCGATATAAGCTTATATACACGAAAGGACTAAACCATACACATACGAGGAAAGCCTCCTGGATGAACAGAAAGGCGGGGGGGGGGAGGAAGAAACCCTAGGATGACAAGGCAGGGATCCAACTTCTACTTACCTTCCACCCGTCATCTCTGTTGAGATTGATAGGTCTCCGCTCAATTTCGATAGCTTCCCTTAACTTGCGATGATGGAACCGATCCACCCTGGAAATGACTTTGGCCTCCTCAATATAGACATGATGCTTAGTCTTGTCCACATGCTCTGCTAAAGCTGAGGACTTTGTTCTTCCATGCCTCAGGTCCGCTGCATGCTCGCAAATTCTTTGCTGGATGGAGCGCCCTGTTTCCCCTATATAGGGTGTCCCGCAAGAGCAAGGAATCAAATAAACACCCTTCATGTCTTTGGGGTTAACAGGATCCTTCACAGACCGTAGGGAATTACGAATGGTCCTGAGGGGCCTGAAGGTTGAGGGAATATCAAACTTTCTAAGGATCTGAGCAATCCTATCAGTGGTCCCTTGGATATATGGAAGATGGACACCTGGATGGCGCTCCTTAGGCTCTTTTTTAATAAACGAATTTTTGGAAGCTGTAAGGAAAGCCTTCCGACCAAGGTGCCTACTATATCCGTTTTCCACAAAGACATCAAGGAGGTGGGATCTCTCTCTATCCAGGCTTTCATTATCCGAAATCCTGTGGGCACGCGTAGCCAGGGTGTTAAGAACACCCATCTTCTGAGCAGGGAAATGATGGGAATCAGCGTGAAGATACTGCTCTGTGTGTGTTTTCTTACGGAACACTGCGTGGGAGAGAGAGTCGTCCTTCTTCCTAGAAATAAGAATATCCAAGAAAGGGAGGCTGCCATTGACCTCTTTTTCCATGGTGAACTTAATAGCTGAGGACTGGCTGTTGAGGTGATCCAGGAAACGATCCAGCTCCTCATGGCCATGGGACCAGATGACATTAGTGTCTTCTACATACCTTTTCCACATCTTAGGAGGGAGACGAGCCAAGGCAAGAGCTTTGGCCTCGAAATATTCCATAAAAAGATTCGCCACGATCGGGGAGAGGGGGGAACCCATGGCAACACCACAAGTCTGTTCGAAGAACTCACCCTCGAAACAGAAGAATGTGGAAGTGAGACATACTTCAACCAGATGCGCGGTGTCTGGATCTGTTAGGCGATAGATCACTTCCATGGCCTCTTTAATAGGAATGCACGTGTACAAGGAGACCACATCAAAGCTGACAAGAATGTCCTCAGGGTCCAGCCTAATTTCCTTGAGATCCGAGATGAAGGATGCAGAGTTCTTCATGAAGGATTCAGTGCGGCCAACCAGGGGCTTAAGCTTAAGAGCCAGATACTTGGCTAGAAGGTAGGTCGTACCCCCGATCGTGTTGACAATCGGCCTTAGAGGGACCCCTTCCTTGTGAATTTTAGGCACCCCATAGATTCTAGGAGCGATGGGATTGCTCTCAATGAGCTTACGGGACAGGGCACCCACCGAGTTGCTAGACTTAATGGCATGAGCCACTGTCTTAGAGATTTTCTTCAGAGGGTTCTTGGCAAGCTTTTTGTAACTGCCACTGTTGTGAAGATGATCTAACATCTTCTTATGGTAATCATCTTTGTTGAGGATTACCGTAGCCCCTCCTTTGTCCGCTTTAAGGACCACTATATTTTCATTCTAATTTAAGGACTTTAGGGCATCGAACTCCTCCTTATTGAGGTTCCTACGAGGAGGTTTAGCCTTTCTAAGGACCACAGCACAATCTTGTCTAATGGTGTCCTTAATATTATCCAGCAAATCTTTAATTCCATGCTGCACGTCACAAATAATGTCATCTACAGGGATTTTTCTAGGGGCAGGGCAAAGCTTAAGCCCTTGCTTAAAAGACCAAAAACAGACGGGGAGAAGGAATAGCTTGAAAGGTTAACAACCTTACTATTCCGCGAAGACGAGGGAAGAGAGACCTTTTTGCAGAGGTCCTTATGCTCAATAATACTGCCAGGACCCCAATTGCCATCTAGACAAACCATACTCTTGTCAGAATCCCCTCCACTATCATCATTAATACTGAAATTATTAACCCCCTTATCATTATCATTATTAGGAATCTTATTATCCTTGTCATTCTCATTATTAATGTTATTGTGTGACTCTTTATTATTATGTGAATTATTAACATTATTATTACCAATACTATCATTATTATAAGTCTTGTATGGATTATCTATAATATTTTTATTCCCTTTATTATTAATATATGAATTATTCATATTAGTAATATCATTATTAATGTCTTTATATAAAATATCCTTATTTATATAAGATTTATTCCTATTAATGTTATTGTGTGACTCCTTATTATTGTGTGAATTATTAACATTATTATTACCAATACTATCATTGTTATAAGGATTATCTATAATATTTTTATTCCCTTTATTATTAATATATGAATTATTCATATTAGTAATATCATTATTATTGTCTTTATATAAAATATCTTTATTTATATAAGATTTATTTCCATTAGTAATATCGTCATTGTTATCATTATCTACACTAATCCTAATAATATATTTATTTATATTGTTCTTATTATAATATTTATTATAGTTGTTCTTATTATCGATCGTATCCTCATACTTTTTACATGAAACTATATTACTGCTGTTCGATGAATTGTTTTTAATAATATCTTTATTTATATTGTTCTTATTATAGTTGTTCTTATTATTGATCGTATCCTCATACTTTTTACACGAAACTATATTACTGCTGTTCGATGAATTGTTTTTTATAATAGCGCTTAAATTTTTGCCTAAATTATGACTTCGACATACCTCAATGGAATTCTTATGGATGTTGCTATTTTCTAGGAGACTGCCGTCCAACTCGAAGCTGTACCCGCGACCTACCTTACTCACCTCCTCCGGGCAAATCACGTTGGTGTTGCTGCTTCCATATGGAGAACTCGCGGCCAAACAGGTGAGCGCTGCCTGATCTTCGATATTGGGAGATCTATTATTAATAGCGGAATCTGCGTATGCCATTCCAACTGCGTCTACATCACCTCCGGCCTGCGTGAACCTTCCAGATGGCGAGACACAACGTCTATCAGGAGATTCTTCCACCTGGGACTTCAGGTTACACAATAGGCAAAGCAGATTGACCTTGTTCCTGTCTTCAGAGATGATATCGCTCCTGCCTTTCGATCCAAGAAAACTTGAACTGTCGACCTCTATATCATTCTAGACACTAGAATACCGGTCATAGTTAATTCGGGCTACCGAAGCTCTTCTTATAACTATGATGAATCACAGAAGCCTCAATTCTACGATTCTACAGTTCTCCATCTTGATTCTTCGAAGCTTATTCTTGAGCACCAATTTCCTCTAGTCACTACTGTTCTGGTATAGGTCCTTCAATGTCTTCCGCATTGAATATGGATTATCATTCCCATGGAGACTCGAGACAATATGGTCTCGAACTCCCTCAAGGATGATCCGTCTCGCCCTCGCCACACACTTCTTCCACTCAACAAACTCTTTTGCATTAGTTGAACCTGGCTTTAGGATTTCTTGATCAATGAAATCCTTCAAGCCGTTGTCTTCTAATATAGCATCCATGCGATATTTCCATGCTATGTAATTCAAGTTGTCTTCCAAGGCATACTCGTGTCTCAATCCATAGAACGCCATTGGCCAACCTTGAAGTATGATAAGAATTTGATTTGCACCTGCAACCCCAAACTTCAAACTTCGAATTCTCTTCTCCGTATATTGTTCATAGCTCCGATAAACTTAGCTCTGATGCCATGTAGAAATTTATCTATAGATCAACTAGCTCTGATACCATGTAGAAATTCTGCAAATTATCTACAAATCTACCTCTAAGACCATGTAGAAAATCTGATTGTATATTAACTCGATAATGCCATATAACCAAAGAAAAATACTATAATCTACTTCTACTATCAATTTGCAAAAGCTTAAAGATTGAGAAAAATCGAGTTGAACACATATAACCACAAGAAGAAGAATAAATGCACATGAAAATACTTTGGGGAAAGCCTCAGCTAAAACCCCGACTATTTGTATTATCATACAAGGTGGAAATACATTAGAATTATACAAAGCCTTAGCTCTCATAGCTAGCCAGCTCTCAGTACAATCCTCCTGGATGCTCACACGCAAACCTAGCTTCTCACAAGCCTTCTCCTCTACCCTCCAAGTTCCTATTTCCTTGCGCAGTTACCTTTGGGACGATCTCCTTCACCCAGTGTAACACTGTTCTCACACACTGCGCTAACGCACTGTCAGAACTGCGCAATCCTCAAGGAACCTTATTCCTACATGCATGAGTTTCCTTTATAGGAAAAAACATGCAACTGATAACAAGTCCTTGACATTTAGCTCAACTGGGTCTTTCTCAAAACATACATGCATGAGTTAATGATGAGAGAATCTTCAGTTATCTAGAGTACACTAGTTGAGTGCATGCATGCATAAGCTAACTGATAACTCACAATTAGTTCCTCAAACAGTTTGGAACTAATTTAACTGGACTTAACTCAGTAAATTGAGCTAACTAATTACAACTCAAGTATAACTCAATCGCATGACTTCAGAAAGACTTCTAACTTGAATTTCTCCAACTAATTAACTCAAGATGAATTAATTAATTATTTTTCAAGAATCTGGTGAGACTAAATTTGAATTTAATTCACAATTTTAATTCAAGGGCAAATTAAAATTGGAATATTCTAGATTATATTTTTATCATTTCTTGTTTCTATTTTCAACAGTGGCTACAAGGGGAAAATATAGGTCAAATGATAGAGACCACTATCATCTCTTGTGTTTCCTGCTATATTCAGACTAATGGTGTCGAGGATCAAGGAGTCTACCTTGATGCATGCCCCCTAGCGAATCCTCATGGGTAACCCAATGTGGAAATTACCCCCATGACATCGTGATCTTCGAGGTGAAGGTATCCCAACTCTTCCAACCTAAGTCACAACGAGAGTGCTAGCGGGTAAAATTAGGGACATTGTCCCAATCCTCTTGTAAGAGCTCGTGGTTGATTTTCCATGTCAAAAAAAATATAATACCAAGGTCATCAGACACATATTCCAAGCTGAATTGTGGGAAAAACATCCTAGTGGGTGTCACTTTCGATTTATTTATGGCTAAGAAAATTGGCAAAGGCATTTAAAAAGACAAAGAGACACTAATTGGCATTTATTTATGAAAATAAAGGAAAATAATAGAAAATGAAGATGAAGAGACATAGATTTGGTGAGAGGTAAATTGAAGGAAAATGAAGAAAATAGAAGCCTCAATGATAAAAGGGCTTCTGAGGATTAGTTCATGGCTTTTTCCAGTTTTAGGTTTGGCTCTCTTATATTCCTTCATTCTTTCATACTCTTGTACACTTAGAGTATTCTTGGAGCATGCTTGGAGCACTCTAGTATTCAGTAGGATTTGGAGAAAGAAAGAAAATAAAAGAAGGAAAATGCAATGGACCGGGTGAATCAGCAATTACAGTTGGATTGTTTTGCAAGTATCGAGTTGCATGTATGATTTCATTGTTATTTTTTTCATGCATGGTATATGCAGGTGGTTTCTTGGTTATGTGTTATCATTGACGTGGAGATTTTCATGGATTGACAGTGGCTTTAGCCTTGCCTTTCCATTTCCCAAACAACCATGGTGTTGTGGGATTTTCCACTTGTTGTTTTCTTATTGGTGCTCAAGTTCCTTATGGTTGTGTGTTTAGTTAATAGTTCCTGGAGCTGTTGGTTGGGACAAATGCTCTTGAATCCCTAGAACAACATGGGTTGAGTTACTATTCTTGGACCCTAGGTTGGGACAAACACTCTAGACCCCTTGGTGGGTTAATTTACTAGTCCTTGGAGCCAATTTGGACAAATGCTTTGGAGCCCTAGAAGGTTGTGGGTTGATTTAGTAGTCCCCGGAGTGATGGTTGGAACAAACACTATAAAACCCAAGAAAACTTGGGTAGAGACCGATCCATTTAGTGTTAGTGATGTCCAACCTGAGGTGGAATCACTAGTTGAGGGTTGAGATGGTTTGACCTCTAGAAGCCCTGGTTTGGTTTTTCTTGGTTTATTTTATGATATCCCACATTCATGCTTGGAATATGGCACAAAGGTGATTGGTTGAAAGAGATATTTGGTTCATCCCAATCTATGGTCGGGTGGTACATGGAGTTCCCTAACTTGGTTGGAATTTTCATATGTTAATAAGAGGTATTTTTTGTTGTGATATATGAGCATATGTATTGATTATGATGGTGATATCATGGTTGAGTTTCCATGGTTCCTATGTTGGTTATGTGATGTATATTACTTATGGCTCTTGACATGTTTTGATGAATGTATGAAGGGTTGATGAATGAATGGACTAACAAATGTTATTACAACTTTTATGAGAGGGAATTAAACCTTCTTGGTGAATCTCATATAAATTTTAGACTCCTATGATTGAATATGGATTCATGACCTGTAGACACGGGGGCTTCACTCAATGAACCTTTGACATATCATGTGCATTCTTGGCATACTAAAAAATACCCCTAATTTGACAAAATATTGGAAAATATATTTGAAAATCACATTATGTAACCCCCTACCAATACAAACCCAATACACCTTCCCAATTTAAAAAACCCATACTTTCTCTAGATATTGTATGTATCCATTTTTTCATTAACATTTTTTATATCCCTTTATATTTTTTCATTAACTTTGAGCTCCATTTTTTATACCTGCCAATATAAAAACCCTTCACCCCCTATATATCCCCCAATATATTATGCCATTTTTTCCTCAATATATATCCCCGAATATGAATTCACATGGTATGGTATTTCTTCCCTAGTGAAGCCCCTATGCCTGTAGATTACATGTTCACCATATGTTTGATGAAATGACTGTCATGGTTAGGTTTGGTTATGTCAAGTCCTTGATCAAGTTTTGTATGAATGACTGTGTCCTGATGTTATTTATCATTCTAGAAAATCTCATTGAGTTATAGGCAGCGGTCTAGAGCCTAGCCTAAAATGGTGGCTCGAAATTTGGGACCACACCATCTGAATTGGAAATTTTCGACCATAACTACACCCTACAGGATTATGCATGTGGTTGGAGGCCTATAACTACATGGAGGCCTTGTCATGCATGTGGTTGTGGGCCCAGGTCACTAAAAAGGAAATATAGCTTAGGGTTTGGGCACTTGGAGTGGTTGTTTAGCTCCTAGGTGTCATGTATCTCCTGAGGAAGGTCAGTAAAGTTCCATTTTGTCAATTCCACTTCCTTAAATATACTTAGAATTTTGGGTCATAATAAAGTAGCCCTCAGCTCATGTTCACCCCAACAAGTCAGTTAAAGTGGGTAAATGTGGGAGGGGTGGTTATAGGGTGGTATGAGAGCTCCTAGTTTCAAGCACTTGGACTGGATGGATGAAATGTGTTTGTCATGCATGCATGTTATTTGTCTATGTGTTGTTATGCATGCATTTTCATGATTATGGTTATGCACGCATACTAGGTTAGACATGAATTGTAATGGTCATTGATACAATTTGTGTCATCATGATGTTGTTTGTATGTTATGATGTTAATATTTTGGTCAATATGGAGCAGGAGATGCATATTATTAGAGTGAGGTTGCAACAATGGACCTCAGGGTCAATAATAGACTGTCATATAGGTTTGTATGTTTGGAATACATGTATGATGGTTGATGGTTGTTATATGCATTATGGTTATATACACGCTCGTCATTATATTGTTGTTGTGGTTACATAAATGATAAATGCTAGTTGATCAATGTTGTCATATGCATATGTGTTAGATAGTCATGAATGGTAGTTGATTGATTGTTATATACATTGTGATTATGGTCATTGAATTTAAGATATGGATGTTATATATATCATGCTAATCTAGATTGGCCCGTGTAGATGGTTATGGTTATGATATTCAAGTATGAGTCGATGTACTTGTTATATTACATTGTACTAATATGGATTGACTTGTGTAGATGTGATAAGCCTCCCTTGAGATATATTGAGGTATGAGTTTGATTATGTCATCTATTTGGTTTATCTAACATGATATCTTTACAATTTATTTGAATGTTTTATTAATTGCATGATATGAGTATGTGTCTATAAGATTGCATGAAGGAGTGATTTTATTTTAAGAGAGTTGTACTAACACAATATGGATTTAGACAACAGGTATACACTTAGACAGCGGGTATTCACATGAGTGAAAAGTGGGTGCTAGTTGTAGTATTATGATTAATGATTGTGAGTAGATTATGATATGGTTGTTAGTCATGGTAAAGGATGATTTCAAATCAATAGACACAAAGTCTTGATATTTGGAACATGTGATTAACATGTGTGAATAGTTGTATGGCAACATGTTTGGTATTAGCATGACAAGGTAACAATTGATCTTTTTATATAAATAACAACTAGGTGATGTGACAACACATGATAAGACTCAATTGTAGCAAGGAAAAGGTAAAAGAAAGGAATTGGGTCAGAATTCATTTGGCTATGTTTGGGAACCACAATTCCAAATGAATAAGTGCTTTGCATGAATACATGAATTCTTCTTAACCTTGATGTTGTCTCACATTATGTGGATATGTGCTATATTAACGAACATGTATTTGATAGGTATAACAATTGGTTTTAAATTATGGCTAGATTTGTCAAGGAATTGGAGTCCCTTGAGAAATGATGTATGTATGTGTTCAGTTACAAGGTAGTGTGCTTGGAACAACAAGGTAAGGTAACTGGTATATTGTTAGATTTATTTATACACTAAAAGTTATGTGTTTATGTAGTATAATGCATGGGATTGCATGGAAAAAGAGACTACCATAGATCTTGAAGAGATACCGGGTTGATATTTCCCTTGGGAGCATTGGGAACAATGGGGTTGAGTCATGGTGTTTGTTGCTAGTTTTGTGCTTTAGGTCTTTTGTGATTTGTTTGTGCTTGACTTCCAATTTTGATTCTATCTGGTGCATGGCTATGCCACTTTGTTTGTGGTGTCATATTGCTATTGGCTTTTCATGGTTTTCTTCTTGTTTGTCTCTTGTTATTTCCTTTTATGTTTTGAGGGTCTTGGGAATTGGTTGGGAAAAGAGGAAGTTAATGGAGCATGGGGGTAGTTGAATGAAACCTAACAAGTAGTATAAGACTTGATTGAAGATCAGTGCATGAGCAAAGGGCAATTGAAGGTAAGGGTATGAAATTCAGTTGGACTAGTTGAGTCCATTGGGATAAATTGACGATGGCAGGATAGTCATGAGAAAGGTAACCAGGAGAGGTATAGTAAATGGATTTGAGGAGTCAGAGTCCTTGGCTATGTTAGGAATTTTTGTTCTCAATATTGTGTATGTGTTGCACAGATAAATGGATTTCTCTTAACCTTGACCTTATGATATCTAATAATTATGATGTGATCATGATTATGCTGATGTCTATATATGTATACATGTATGTATCTCGTTGTATGACAAGGTCGTCAGGGATCATGATTGTATTACTCTAATGCTTATATGTATATATGTATGTATGTATGTAATTTTCTAATAAGATCGTTAGGGATCATGCTTGTGGAGGAATGTTAGCTTATGCGGGTGAATGACATGAAGAGGTTCTTGGTATTGTGAGAAATCAAGTGGGAAGAGTAGCCCTAATAGATCTATGATATAAGTATTGTGTGGATATGAATTGATATTATGTGTTTATACTATGCCTATGTTTATGTTATGGACAAGATATGTTGAGGGATACATCAACTGAATGAAAGTAGTGTGATATGTGGCATATTGGGACAAGCATGGATAGTGGAAAGACACTAGAAGTAAGGTTACCTGGTAGAGATAGTGTGGTCTCTGGACGTTTAGTATTAATGTTGTGTATATGTTGTACATGTTGTATATGCAGTGTTATGTACATGTCATATATGCAGTGTTGTGTATAAATGGTGTTATATACATGTTGTATATGTGGTGTTGTGTACACGTTGTACATATGGTGTTGTGTATATATGGTGCTATGTACATGTTTTACATGTGGTGCACACTGGGGAGTATGCTTCAAATGGAGCCACTCGCGTTGAGAGATGGTGTCAGATGAGTCTACCAGGTGACATGATGAACATGTCAAAGTTAAAAAGACTCACATTATTTTGCTCCGAGATAGTTAAAATAAATGGTTGGTTTTGTGAATTTCAAAATTTGACTCGTCTTCGTTTAGTGTGGGGTGTCAAGTTAGAAGAGCTTCCAAGTTTGCATAAAATGAAGATTTTAAGGGAATTACAGCTTCATGGTTGTTCTAAATTAAAGAAGCTTCCCACCAAGTTTGGTGAGAAGGGGGAATTTCCTTCATTGGAGATATTTTCATTGAGTTTGTTAGATGAATTAGAGGAGTTACCAATAATAATTGTAAATAAGGATGTAATGCATTTACTAAAATATTCACTATCATGAAATGTGAAGCATTAAAGTTATTTCCAGAAAATCATTTATATCTCAAAACAATGCAAAAATAAGAGTGTTTGGTTGTTCAATGGTATTAGAGAATCTAGAAAAAATTAAGATAGAAACAAAAGTAAAAGTGATAACAATGTCCCTTACAGAGGAAATTATGGAAAGATATCTAAAAAATATTGATTCAAGAGAATCTTGGCTCTATAGTGACTTTTGGTGTGTTATATTATTTCCACAACTAGCCCATGCACGGGGGAGTGTAAGCCCCCCCTGTACGTTGTGTTGGGCATTACTGAGGGGTCATGGGGGAGTTGACTATCCACCATGTTGGGGGGTATATAGGGGGCAGTAGTCCCCATGCACGGGGTTTGGGGCAGTGCCCCGGGAAAAAAAATTTTGGACCCTATATTAGGTGGGTGGACCTACCTATGGTTTTGTGCATAGATTTCGCACATGGTTTTAGGCACGATGGTTTTCGATCCAGAATATTTTGTAGATCTAGTCAAGAGATATATGGTTATGTTCTAATCCAGGGTTAATGGATTGGGGTTTATAGATTCTTTGGCATGTATATATATGTATTGTAACATTGAAAGGAACATAATGAAAAATCAATCTGGTAGTCCCAGTTTTGGGATCTAGGGGATAATCTTTGTGTATATTTGTTTTATTTTTTATGCTCTCACCATTGTTTATTTTCTGTTTTTAGAATTTGTATGCAGGTAATTTATGTAGGGGGTTAAAACCTACATTTGGTATTAGAGTTGTTTTGGCTTGAAGAGGACGCCTTTGCTGCTGAGGGGTTTTTTCTTGGGCTTGTGTTAGACCCTGTTCAGTAGGAGGTCTGCGGGATTGATTCTTATGGTGAAAGAAGATGGTGAGCAGTGGAAAGATAGAGATCGATAAATTTAATGGTTATAGTATTGAGTTGTGGAAACTCAAAATGGAGGATCTGCTGGTGGATAAAGATCAATGGATCACGATAGATCCGGGTACTAAACCAACAAGAATGTTAGCTGAAGACTAGGCGAAGTTGGATTGAAAGGCAAAGAGCACAATGCAATTGTGTGTCTCAGATTCAGTATTGTTGAATATATTAGGGGAAGCTTCGACAAAGGCTTTGTGGGACAACTTAGGGACTTTGTACCAGTCTAATTCTCTGGTGAATAAATTGTTCCTACAAAAAAATTATATAACTTAAGGATGAAAGATGGAGACTCGGTGACAGAGCATCTGAACGCATTTAATACTATGGTAAGTCAGTTATTATCTGTTGATATTAAAATTTCAGATGAAGATAAGTGCATCCGTTTTTTTTGTTCTCTACAAGATTCGTGAGATAGTCTGGTTGTTGCAATAGGAAGCAATGCAACTACCTTGCAGTTTGATGAAATAGTCTCATCCTTGCTATCGAAGGAGATGAGATGGGAAAATAGGGAGGGCCAACATGGTGATGTATTGTTTGTACAAGGATGGTCCCAGAACATAAACAAAAATAAGTCCTTGAGTGGGAGATCTAAATCTCCAGGAAAACCTGTAAAGGTGTGCCGGAAATGCGGAAATGAAGGGAACTACAAAAGGTACTGTAAATCTAAAGCTCCTAAGAAAGGAAAGGGATATGATGATGCTCCTTCTGCAGAGGCAAAAACCACATCACATGAAGGTGGGGATGTCTACTTGGATTCTTCTTCAAGTACACATGTAGATCATGAGGCATGGTTGATTGACTCAGGTTCATCCTTTCACTTCACTCCTCGTAGAGAGTGGTTATGCGAGTATGAGAAATATGATGGTGGTGATGTCTTCTTAGGGGATGACAGGAAGGCTAGAATCATTGGTCACAAAAAATTCATTTTGAAGTTACAATGTGGAAGGATTAGAACACTTACGGGTGTTTTGCATATTCCCGCATTGGCCAGAAATCTGATTTCTGTAAGCAAGCTGAATGATGCAGGTGTAAAAAGAGTGTTCAAGAAAGATACCTGCAAGATGGTTAGGGGAGCGCTGGTATTGATACAAGGAGTTCAGATTGGAACTTTGTACAAGCTTGAAGGTAGCACTATTATTGATGGGTGCAACAATTCTGTGGTCCCTGAAAGTGGAGCGGAAAATCTAGTCGTCTTTGGAGAAAAGACGATTATATGGCATCAAAGGCTTGGACATATTGGTGAGAAGGGCTGTCAAATACTTCATCATAATTGTATGGTAGAAGGTATGTCTAATTTCTCTATGGATTTTGATTTCTGTGAAAATTGTGAATATGGGAATCAGAATCGGGTGAGTTTCCTCTCTGGTGGTAAGAGGACGAAACATATATTGAAGCTTGTGCAAAGTGATGTGTTTGGACCTATGTTGACTCCATCACTGGGTAAGTCTATGTACTATGTATCATTTATAGATGACTTATCAAGGAATACATGGATATATTTCCTCAAGAAGAAATTTGAAGTCTTGATAGGTTTAAAGAATTTAAGGCTCTGGTGGAAAACTAGATAGAGATGAAGATAAAGGTGTTGAGGACAAATAATGGTGGAGAATTTTTCAAGAAGGAATTTGAAGAGTTTTGTAAGAAGTGTTGTATAGCATGGCAGAAGACTACTCCATACACACCTGAGAAAAATGGATTTGTAGAAAGAATGAAGAAGACGTTGATGGAAAGGGAAAGAAGCATGCTCAGTGGTGCCAGGTTAGGACAGGGATTGTGGGCAGAGGCAATGGAGATTGCATGTTACCTAGTCAACAAATCACCTTCATCAGTGTTGGAGGATAAGACTTCACAAGAGGTATGGACTGGTAAGAAACTTTCTCTTTCACACCTGAGGATATTTGGATGTGATGTATATGTACATGTTCCAAAGAAGAAAAGAACCAAGTTTGATAGTAAATCTGAAAAGTGCATATTTATTGGGTATAAGGATGGTTTAAAAGGTTATAAGATTTGGAACCCAGAAACAAGGAAGGTTGTGTACAATCGAGATGTGGTGTTTAGAGAGGTGAAAGATGTTATTAAACATGAAGTCCTACCAAAGGAACCTGAAAAGATAGAGTTTGAGCTAAAGAATGAAGAATCAGACTCTACAACAGAAGAGGAATCAGAAGATGAAGAGCCACAAACTTCACCTATGGGAAGATCAGTTCAAGAAAGAAGGCAGTTAGAAAGGTATAGTCCATCTACTTTCTATTAAAATTTTTCTTTATCTATTACTGTTGATAATCCCAGAACTGTGAAGAAAGCAGTAGATTCAGAGGATGGAAAACTTTAGAAAGAGGCCATGTTTTATGAAATGGCATCTTTGCACAAAAATGAGAGTTGGGATTTGGTGGAGTTACCGACTGGAAGGAAACCCATTGGTAGAAAATGAGTGTTTAAGAAGAAGATGAATGCAGAAGGAAAGGTGGAGAAATACAAAGCTCAGTTGGTAGAAAAAGGTTATTCCTAGGTGCGGAGAATTGATTTAGGTGATATTTTTTATCCTGTTGCCAAGGTATCTTCTATTAGATTACTTTTATCTGTTGTTTTTGCTTTTTATTTTTAGGTAGAACAGATGGATGTGAAGACAACGTTTCTTAATAGGATCTAGAAGAAGAGATCTACACAAAGCAACCTAAAGGCTTTGTAGTGAAGGGTAAGAAATAACTAGTATGCAAGTTAAAAAAGTCTTTGTATGGGTTAAAATAGTCACCAAGGATGTGGTATCAAAGATTTGATACATTTATACGAGGACTTGGCTTCACCAGAAGCAATGCAGATCACTGTGTGTAATTTAAACTAATTGTGACCGTGTTATTTATCTGGTATTGTATGTCGGTGATACGTTGTTGGTTGGAAATGAAAAAGAAATTATCCAGGATTTGAAGACCCAATTGTTCTTCAAATTCAACATGAAATATCACGGTGTTGCAAACTATATTTTGGGCATGGAAATTAAACGAGATAGAGCAAAGAGGAAGCTTTGGTTAAACCAATGGAAGTATGTTGAGACAATATTGCAGAGGTTTAATATGTAGGATAGTAAACCGGTGAAGGTTCCTATTCCTGTAGGTGCAAATTTATTTGCTTAAAAGTGTCCCAAGGCACAAGAAGAGGAAGAGGACATGTCTCGTGTTCCATATGCAAGTGCATTCGGTAGCCTGATGTATGCAATGGTCTGTACTAGACGATACATTGCACATGCAGTGGGAGTATTGAGTAGGGTTATGTCAAAATGAGGGAAGGAGCATTGGACATCAGTGAAGCGGGTTTTCAGGTATTTTCCTGGCACTACTGATTACGGTTTTTGCTACCAAGGAAGACCAAGATTGGATATATTTTTTGACATCCGTAGCTTTGTTGATGCAGTCTGAGTTGGAGATATGGATCAAAGAATATCTACAAGTGGGTATGTGTTTAACCTATTTGGAGGTGCAGTAAGTTGGATGAGTAAGATATAATCTCTTGTGGCACTTTCACTATAGAGGCAAAATACATGGCAACCACTCATGCAAGCAAGGAAACAGTTTGGTTGCAGAGATTGTATTCAAGCATGGGGTTAGTAGAACAAGCTATAAGGATATACTATGATAGCCAAAGTGCACTTTTCTTGGAAAATAACCCTTTTTATCATTCAAAGGCAAAGTGCATTGATGTTCATTATCACTTTGTGAGGGATATGGTTTAGGAAGAAAAGGTGTTGCTGGTAAAGGTGGACACTTTGAAGAATATTGCAGATGCATTGACAAATTTTGTGAGCACTAAGAAGTTATCTTGGTGTAGAGAAACAATGGGCGTGACAGGGATGGATCAATGACTAAGCTCCCCTGTGGAAAGAAAACAACAAGTGGGAGAATGTTGGGTTATGTTATATTCTTTCCAAGACTGGCCCATGCATGGGTGATCCATGTGGCTCCAGAGACACACACACAACAAGGAGGACTAAGGAAAGCTCAAAAATCAAAATGATCAGAATGCTTTCGAACTAGGACCAAAGCGTATATCTTGTCGTCCTAATCGTAGCAATGTGAACGGTTCGTCAATCCGAGTTCAGATGTGAAAGTTAGAAGCAGTCAAAGTTGAGTTGACTTTTTGATGACTGGGTAGGCTTAAGGAGGCCACAATTTGGAATTTTTCCGGCCACCGGATTCCAGCCAAATCCGGCCAGATTCCAGCCAAATTTGTTGCCTCATTAAATTCACTCCTACAACTAAAATTCAAATTTCAAAAAATGTGCATTTGTTATTATTAAAACAAAAAATATATAATTAAAGGGAGTGGGGGCCACCAACCCCACCACCCCCAACTCACCATACGAATTAACTAAGGTGAGGCCGGCGGGAGTTGAACCCGTCCGGCCATGTTGGCCGGCCCACCGGACAACCTCATAACCATACAACCAAACAATACCATTAATACACCAATGACCATACCATATAACGTAATGCATCAAAACCAACAGTTAATGCAACGGTTGTGGAGGGTACGGGCAGGCCACCCAATGTGGACCCGACCCACCCATTTTTTTAAACAAAAAAATATGTATGTCATTTGTATGTTATAAAAATGGGAGGGACGGGGTTTGACCACCTGACCCCTCCTCAACAAACCATAATTTTTAACCAACAAGCCAAAACTTTCATCTTGGTTAATCCACCGGGTATTTTATATTAACCCAGGATTTCTTCAGTGCACGAGAGTCCAGATGGAGGAACCAAGAGCGGGTACAGAAACCGAGACAAATTAATTTTTATGCAGGTGGAAGCATGACTGAGCAGAATTTTGCAAGGAAAAATTTTCACCCTGTCAGATTTTGACAAATTTTATATGGTTTCAGCACCTCTCGACACCACGAACGCAATGGCGTTGTCCATGTCTCCATCAAAGTTCTGCATTTTTTGGCCATTTTCAGTATGAGGATAGAACCATGATTGCTGCAAAAACAGGTAGCGAAACCATGATCCTTGCAATTTTCCTGAGAAGGTAATTTTTCTCCATGTTGGAATATAGTCAAGTTTATAGTGGTTTTTCATGGTTTTGCCCAGGGATCGCAATGCCAAAGTCAAATTCACCTTTGGACTTACAGATTTCTAGCCCACCCATGGAGCAGAATCTTTGAGGAACCTAGGGGGAATCTAAAATATTCCTTGAGCCCCAGATTCTCAACTTCTCAGAATTCATATTTTGGACAGTCAATTTTTCACTATTCGATGCCACAAATATGATGGTGTGTTCAGATTTATCATTTTCTCATTCTATTCTTTAGCCACTTTTCTAAGTGGAATGCAGGTGTTAGCATTCATGTGCGAGCAGTCATCCCCATGCGATTGATGTTGTGAGATCAATGGTCCGAGCAGCTTCAGCAGTTTGACATCCGCTTCTTCAGATAGCCCTTGGTTATGAGGTATATGTTGTGGTCATGTACTTCTTCTTTATGCATTGTGCTGCATAGATCCTTGTTGATGTTTGATGTGGGATCTTGTTTCTTACTCATTTTTATGATTTCTGCTTGATGTGACGTAGAATCGCCTATGTGATGTACTTGTTGTCATGATTCACCATGTTGTGTTTTGAGATCCCTTTGTTGTATGTTGATGGGATACTCATGTGTCGCCATGCATGTTTGCTTTGAGATCCCTTTTGTGCCATTTTGACTGAGAGTTCCTGTAGTGGAACATCTCTTGGAGCCACTCCTGCGTGAGGTAATTTTCCTTGTATGATCGCAAAATAATCTCCTGTGTACATCATCACTATTGACAACACTTAATGCAGCGACCTACACCATCTTGACATGGGGCCCAAAGACGTAGTCCCTCTTGGACGAACTCTGTTATCAACGGCTTTTGTTTTTATGTTGCTAATGATTGACATGTTCCTCTTCTTTACAACATGCACATATATTCATTTATGTTCTTTTAAAAAATAAATTTAACACATCACAAAAGTAAAAGGTCTTGGAAGGGTCCTTCATCACACTCGGACTTAGATCAAGTGGCATTAGAGCGGTCTTCACATTGACGTGAATTGCAGCGTGAACAATGGAACGTGTAGTGATAGAGGATGAAAAAGCGATGTACGAGACCATGCTCAACATTTCAAAAAGGGTAGAGATAATGTATGAAACTCTATACAAAGAGACAGAGGAAAAGGAGCGATTGCAGCTTCAGTTGCAAGCCACGGAAGAGGCCCTGGAAGAATTGAAGCAAAACAAACATAATCTTCAAACAAAAAACACTGAATTGAAGATGCGTCTAGATGAAGAGAAAGAGGAAAAACAAAGTTTGCTACGATAGCTGCAAGCAAAGGACGAGGCCTTGGAAAAACTACAGTGAGACCCAGGTGAGGTAAAAAGTAGTTGTCCATCTTCATGTATGTTTCCTGATGATGATTTCGCTATTTTTAAAAATCATACCTCGGGAATTGGCTCCAAACTGTTGAAGAGAATGAGGTATGAAGGAAAAGGCTTAGGCCTTAATGGCCAAGGCATTGTCAACCCCATTAAAGTAGAAGAATTACCCTGTTAGGCAGGACTTGGGTATCTCAGAAAGGAAGTTGGGGAATGCGCCATGACAGTTAGAGAACCATCAACAACGGATGATGAGAAACCCCCATCAGTTCTTTCCAAATCAAAAGAGGAGGTAAAAGATGTTGATTTCCTTTCAGTTTCGTCTACACATAGTATGAATTCTATTGGAGATTTGGAGATCCCAATTACAGGGACAAACATGAGGCTCCTTACAAGGATGAGGCACGAGGAGAAAGAAGAAATTGGTGTTAATAACCAAGGCATAAATCAACCTTTGGAGGTTGTGCACGAACATCGATTTGCAGGCTCGAGATACACTAAAAGGGAGTGCTCAAAGGTGTCAGAGTCATCCGAGACATCGTTGAAATCATCGAGGAAAGAGAATGATAGGAACACATCCCCAAGCAGTTTCCATTACAGGGAAAGAGCTGAGGCAAGATCTCATCGCCATACTGACATTAGAGACAACAAGGGAAGGTATAACCACTTTTGATCTTCGAATGTTCATTTCGATTATGATCATGTTGATAATAATGAACGTAAAACATGGCATCAAAAAACATGCACCTTTGTGGATTACATAACCATACATTTTGTAAGTGTTGGAAAAGAATGGCAGCACACAAAAGGATGAGGCATGAAAGACCCTCTCAATAGCATGAAAATAAATAGGTTAAGTAGATATAGAGGAAGAAAAACTATTGCAGTCATTGTGATAGAAGTGGCCATCAGAGAGCCACTTGTTGGAGGCTCCATCCAGAGCAGCGCCTTAAAGACAAAGCGTTGGTGCATGAACCAGGTGAAACAGTTGTTCGACAAGCAAAACCGCCACAAGGAGGAGACCCATTCACATTGATAAGCGAAAAATGGTTTCTAGATATGTTGTCGTTTCATAGTCATGGTTTTGTGAAACATTTGTTGCATTTTAAAATGTAAAAGTGATGATGTGCTTTCCAACACTTGTTCAACAACAATGATGTCAGGTCTTATTTGGTATCGCATGTTAAACTATGAAAGTGATGTTATGTTTCCATCACTTGTCAAAACAATAGTGTTTGGCCTTATGTTTGTAAACCATGTGTTGCAATGATGATGTGTTTTCCATCACTTGTTGAAGCAACAATGATAGGTTGGCCTTGTTGTCATAGCTGAGGTCTTACGCCCATCTTAATGTAAACTTGACCACCGAGTATGTGTTATAAACTTATGGCAAGTGTGGGACATTTGGGTCATTAGTTGGTCATAAAAGTAAAGCATGTAATTTGTAAAAAAATGTACTACAAGTTGCAGAGGCAGCAAGTGTTGGCTCGTCGCTTAAGGCTCTGAAGAACAAAGGTGAAGGAGATGGAAGTGAGACCTTTTCAAGATGTTTGTGATGCAAACAAGGTACAAAGAAGTTGCAGATTATTTTTCATGCTTTTAGAGGACCAAAAGCTCCTGGGTGGAGAGGATTGATCCAGGTGGCTCCAAAGACACACACAGGACAAGGAGGACCCAGGAAAGCTCAAAAATCAAAGTGATCATAATGCTTTCGAACTAGTACTAGAGCGTAGATCTCGTTGTCTTGATCGTAGCAGTTTGAATGGTTCATCAATCCGAGTTCGGATGTGAAAGTTAGAAGCAGTCAAAGTTGGGTTGACTTTTTGATGACTGGGCAGGCTTAAGGAGGCCACAATTTGGACTTTTTCTGGCCATCGGATTTTGACTAACTCTAGCTAGAGTCCGGGAAATTTTTTTGCCTCGTTAAATGCACTCCTATGGCTAAAATTCAAATTTCAAAAAAGGTGCATTCGTTATTATTAAAACAAAAAAAAATATCATTAAAGGGGGTGGGGGCCACCAAACTGATCCAGACTTAAACAAGAACACAACAAATTACAGAGATAACCATAAACAAAGATATGCAACGGAAATAATACTTCATTTCATTAATGTAAAATAATGAAATATGCTTACAAACAGTAATGGAAATAAACTAGCTAGGGCGATGGTAGCTTATCTCTGAGAAGAGATGTAGTGGCTACATGCCTTTGAACTGTGTTACAATGAGGCTCGAAGGCCTATTTATTGTTGAGAAACAATGGAAAACCCTTAACATTCAAAACCTAACACTAGAAGATGAAACACCAAACTTTGGGCCCCGTTCGGGTAAATTGGTACATCAACTTCCCGAGGTCGTAACTTTGGCATACAACCTCCGTTTGACGCGTACAATAGCTTGTTAGAAATATCTATCCGAGCACTACCACTTTGGGAAGGACAACATGGGTCCATCCATGGACCCATGTTGCCCCTATATTTCCCAAAAAAACATCGTTTAGGGCCTCAAAACGGATCCGAAAGTTCAAGACCTGAAAAACTACTAAAAATAATAAGTTGTGCTACCATTAAGGAAACTGAAAATGTTGAGAGAAACAACGGTGGGGGTCTAGGTGGACTTGGCAAGTGGCCACCAAGATCCACTTGGATCATTCCTCCCCCCTTAGGAAGCAATGTTTCCCATTGCGTTGAGTTCCTCCATGAGATGAGGAAACTTTTGCTGAACTTGGTCCCTGGTGAACCACTTGCCCTGGTGAAGGAGTTGGCCTGCTTTGACAACTCGATACAGTTGGATATTATGTTGGTGAGTGTTCTTGATCTGTGTGTCCATGATCCAATTAGTTACAACTTGTTCCATGCAATCTGGATTTAATTCTGTGGGTGTGAGCTGTTCTGCAATGTTGGATTTGTCTAGCATTGGTGGAAAGTATGGCCAAAGGTGGTCCACATTGAACACTAGGTACAAGCCAAGGAATGGGGGAATGCTGAGCTCAAATGCATTATCTCCCACAACCTTATTAATGGTGTAAGGACCATATCGGAGTGGTCTTAGTTTCCGATAGGCTCCAGTAAGGCAATCCTTTTGCAAATGCAACCAGACTTTATCGCCCACCTAAAAATTGTGTGGCACCCGATGTTGATGATGTCGCTGCTTGTACTTGGAATTTGATTTCTCCAGAATGTCATGGACCTGCTGGCGAATATGTTGGATGTGCTCAATGAAGCTGGTTGCCTTGTCTATTTCAAACTGGACATGAGCCGAATCTGTGTGAGTAGCGGCAAGTGGCATGGCCACATCAATGGGGCATAGTGGCTGGAATCCCAAGCCCACCTGAAAAGGGCTGTGGCCAGTCGAGCTGTGAAGAGCGTGGTTGTAGTTGTGCTGAACATAGGGGAGGCTCTTGTCCCATGTGCGTGGATGCTTTGAGTTGTACATGCGCAGAATGTGCACAATAATCCTATTGACAACCTCTGTCTGGCCATCAGTTTGAGGATGGAAGGCTGTGGACTTAGTGAGTTTGGTGTCCAGCATTCACTAGAGACTAGACCAAAATGTACTAAGGAACTAACTGTCCCGATCTGAGATGATAGACTGTGGGATCCCAAAGTGTACCCACACTTGTTCAAAGAAGAGTTTAGTAGTGGATTCTGCTGTGATATTCTTCTTGCAAGCAGCCATAATGGCCATCTTCGAGAACCTGTCGACGACCACAAAAACACAGTCATTTCCATGCTTAGTGGAAGGAAGGCCTGACATGTAATCCATGGAGATGGATTCCCAAGGTCGACTAGGGGTAGGCAACGGGGCATAGAGGCCTTGCTTCTTGATGGTCGGTTTCGCAATGGCACAAGCAGTACATGATCTGATGTACTTCCCAACATCCTGTCGAAGATTCGGCTAATAGAAATAATTTTGCAGTACTGCCACCGTTTTCTCGACCTCGAAATGCCCAGCAGCCCGACTGTAGTGTGCTTCCCAAATCATCTTGGCACGCTCGCTTGAAGGAACACAAAGGTTACCTAGGTGGCATAACAGGGCATCCTGGAGGTGAAAATCTGGAACATGCCAACCCTCCAAGAGTGTTTGGTATGTGTGGCTGAATTCTGGGTCACTTTTGTAGAGAAGTGGCCAATCAGAAGTCTTGTGCCCACAAGAGTTGAGCACGGTGGTTAATGCCATGATCGGTGGTCGACTGAGACAATCTGCAACATTATCGATGTTACCCTTCTTATACTTGATATTCAAGTGGAACTGTTGCAAGTATGTAGGCCACTTCTGATGGCGATCATTCTGCAATTTCCCTTGGGTCTGTATGAACTGCAGAGGTCGGTGGTCTGTGTGGATGATTGTTTCCTTCCCCAAAATGTAATGCTTCCATTGTCGGCATGCCTGCACAATGGAATACATCTCTTTATCATAAGTGGGATACTTCTGGACTGTGTCTGAAAGTGTTTTACTGTGATATGCCACTGGATGCCCATGTTGAGTAAGGACTGCCCCAATAGCATAGTCAAAGGCATCTGTCTCGACCTCAAATGGTCGTTGTAAATCTGGTAACGCGAGCACTGGTGCCATGCAGAGGCGATCTTTCAACTTTATGAATGCCTTCTGTTGAGTTCAAACCAAAAGAATTTTGCTTTCGCTCCTCCCTTGGTGACTTGACTCAAGGGCCAAGTGATATGACAAAACCCCAACACGAACCTGCAGTAGAAGTTGGCAAGACCTAGAAAGCTGTGGATCTCTGTCAAAGTGGTTGGAGATGGCCAATCTCGAATGACTTGGATCTTGGCTGGATCCACATGCACCCCATGTTCATCAATAATGTATCCCAGATACTGAACCTGGGTCATGCCAAAAGTGCATTTC
>APFE031546074.1:133604-144382 GCA_000404065.3 Pinus taeda | reverse complement strand
TTATTAAATAAATAAATGTAAACAATATAAAAATAATATTAATTACTAAAATACTATAACTTGTATATATGATTGTTTACGTAGAATTGCTTTTTTATGAGCTAGCACAATCACATTATTACATATTATGGATATACGTCCATAGTTATATATCAACTACATTAATAATTATTAGATGTATGGTAGAGATTTTTACATCGTTTTAAGGCATATCTCAAAGGTTTGTTTCCCTCGCTCCTACTAAAGTTTTTGGCCAACAGGGGAATTCCCAAATACATAGTGAATTGTTGAAGTGACTACGATAGACATACATTAACCCGCAACTATTGCCAAAATACTAACAAGACAAAAATACAACAAACACTCATGAGACACCATTAGAATTTACCACGACATGATGAGGTGAAGATAAGCCAGGGGATGATAGGGGTTAATTCACAATGGACGTGACCCTCCATGTGTGCTAGCCAAGATTCCAAGACTTATGACTTCATTTATTTTCATGTCAAAAAATTGTTATTATTGTGAATTCAATCAATCCATAAGCCAAAGCACATATATGAACTATCAAGCATGATGTCAAAACTTCAATATTGTTCATCTATATTAAACTAATAAGCCATATCATGTCAAACCCTTGCATTTGTTATCGATTATTGTCATATATTAGCTTCAATGATCAAATTAAAAGAACATACTCGTATGCATATTCCAGTCCATTGCAAGCACAAGTTTACTTAACACATTCACATTCTCTATAGTAATTCAAACATTCAAAATTCCCTGCTTATAGGACATTCTATTGTCTACTCCATACCTATATAATGGCCATACTCTAGGTGTGTTCCTTGTTTTATGTATAGGGATTTAGTTTTTCTTGCCCTATAGGCTCAACCACACCCATAGTCCTTCCATGTGTTTGGCAAGCTTATAACCACACCCTTAAGCCATTCTCCCCATGGTCGGGACTTATACTAGGAGAAACCTTCTCTTCTATGCATTTGATGCAAATGATAATATGTGTATGTATCTTATGGAGAGATTCTCCCTCTTAACGAGAAGACACTTCAACTGGTCTATCATAATGCTTTCATGCATCAAAATATTATTAGGTCTTAAAATCAAATTATGTCATGTTCTCAAACATATATTCAACATGGTCATAACATGTTAGCATGAGCTACTTCATCATCACATATGAATATGACATCAAAATTTCATCAAGGGTTAGAGTCAAATGATTAGGGTAGTTGATAGGTGTATCATCATACTTAAAATATTATAATTACTACATCACTTCTTTATCATATTACATTATCCAATTTACTAATATTATCAAAACATAAACAGGGTAAACAAGAATATCATGAATATCAATCTTATTGTTACACTTTTTTCATCAAGGTTATCATGCTTATCAAGTCACCATATATAAAAAAACAATGTATTTAGCCTACTTCAGGAAATCCATCATGATTAAAATGTAAAATAGTTGCCAATTGTCACGTACACCAATATATCATATGTACTATATATTAGACTTACATTCATATGCATGAGTCATTCATGAATGTGATATTTCCATCATACCTTAGAGCTTACCTTTCCATCCATTATTGTAGCTAAAAAAATATACTATACATACCTTGTAGTATTTACATATTTGTACACCTTCTTATCTGAAATTCACTATTGGATCACTTTGTACACTTTTCATCATGTGCCTCTTTCCTTTTCTAGTACTATCTCTTCTCTACCTGCACTAGGCACCTTTTCTTGCACCTCAAATGTTGAAATTTGCAACAAGAAATATTGAAAATGGAAACAAGAAGAGGCTTCTAGTTTAATTATCCATTAATTAAACTAGAAGTAAATTGTAATTCCACATCACATGATAGCTTGTACAAGTTAACTAAGTCAGGAAGACTTAGTTAGTTCAGTTAATTCGAGTTAAGAGTATAATGGGAGACATGTAGAGTGTTCTCTAGATTTTTCGGGGCTCAGTTACAGTTTATTTTGAGTTGTAATTAATTAATTTAATTTATTTGAGTTAAAATAAATTTAACTTGTTCTTACGGATGGAGGAACTAGTGATAGGTCAAGTGAATTAAATTGGATTTAATTCACATGTAGTGATCAATTAGATAACTAATAATTCACACATAAATAACTCATGCATGTAAGTTATGAGAAAGACCCAATTGAGATTGGAGTTAAAGGGAAGTGTACTATTAGTTGTATAATTAGAAAATTAACGAACTAGTGATAGGTCAAGTGAATTAAATTTGATTTAATTCACATGTAGTGATCAATTAGATAACTAATAATTCACGCATAAATAACTCATTCATGTAAGTTATGAGAAAGACCCAATTGAGATTGGATTTAAAGGGAAGTGTACTATTAGTTGTATAATTATTAAATTATATAGGTGGTGCATAGAGTGAGAGGAAGAGCCTTGATGTACTGCACAACTATTATTATGGAATTTCCTCATTAAATAGGGGCCTAATTCTTCATTGAACTACGCAAGGAAATAGGACCTTGGAAGGCTAGGAAAATGGCTAAGTATTGGCCAAAGTTAGCCTAGGAAGCAGTGAGACAAACATAGATAGTGTTGAGAGCTCTCAAGCTTGAGAGAAGCATTGTACTATTCTCATATTATTTGACTTATGCAATATACAGATAGGGGGATTTTATATGAGGCTTTCCCCAGATAAATATTTGTGTTGTGCAATTGAAATTCTTTCTCTTTTTTGTTGATGTGATTATGCGATCGTAATTGGTTTTCGCATTTTGTAGAGTAGATTCAAGTATTTTATTTTAGCATATTACAAATATTAGTTTGAATCGGCGTCGATTTTATACATGGTATCAAAGCAGAAATCACAATAGAAGAGAAGAATTCAAATTTGTCCTTGCATGTCAATCAAATGTGAAATATCATTATTCAGAGCTGGCAATATGTCTTTCTATGGATTGAGACTCGAATATGACCTTGAAGGTAGTTCGAACTATATTTCTTAGAAGGCCAGGATGGAGGGAGTGTTGGATGATAATCAACTGAATGGATTCTTAGATCATGATATCTCAAAGCCTCCAACATCTAATGCTAGATATCTTGCAGAGTGGAAGAAGTGTGTAGCAAGAGCCAAGATGATCATCTTGGAGGGTGTGAGAGACCAAATAGTCTTGAAACTTCATCGAAAACAGAATCCATTTTTTATGTGGAAGACTCTCAATGACCTATTCGGTAATCACAATAAAGACAAGAAACTTGAACTGATGAAGGAATTGAGGGTTGAAGATAATGGGTATGAGGTAGTCTTCAAAGATAGGAAGGCCTACTTCAAGCATCTTGCTTCATGTCAACTCAAGCAATTTGGTGTGAGGGTCAAGAGCCTCTACACAATAGAGGAAGATGCATGCAAAATCTTGGGGAGAAAGGAAGGGATTAGAGATGTTGTTGAGAAGGAGTATGATTTAGCTCTCAAGACGAAGCCTCGACTAGTTGATAGTTGGGCTAACCATGAGGATGATGATCAGTCAGAGACCTCCAGTAGGAGGAGAGTTTGAGCCATGTGGGAAGAAGGAGTACATGCAACCATATATCTAGGAGAGAGGTGGGGTGATGTGAAGCATTAGTCCCAAGAGTGCAGAAGTTTGGGCAAGGTCGATTGAGATGTTTTGTCTCATGGATCATTACCTTTCTATGAGAGCCCACAGTACATAGTAGCAGGATGAACCAGTGGTGGTATATGTAGTCAGATGTCGGAGTGACAGATGCAGAGACTAGTAGTAGTGAGATACTCAGAAGCATAGAGAACAGTTGGCAGCAATGCAGATGGCACAGTGTTGACTCAGAAGCAATGCAGAGTTTTATGTAGACAGTGAAATAGCTAGTAACAGTCAGAGACTTGGGCAACAGATTCATCATAATGATTTAGTTTGTATTCTTTTTTAGTTTCAGAAGTTGCAGTAGCAACAACACTAGAGATAAGTGTTGTATGTAAAACATTCAAAGGGTACCAAATCAGGATATAGTTGAATTCCTTTCTTGTTGAGAGGGATCGTTGAAATTTGCAACAAGAAATATTCAAAATGGCAATAAGAAGAGGCTTCTAATTTAATATTTCCTTAATTAAATTAGAAGTAAACTGTAATTCCACATCACATGACATCTTGTATGAGTTAACTAAATCAGGAAGACTTAGATAGTTCATTTAATTTGAGTTGAGAGTCTAATGGGAGGCATGAAGGGTGTTCTCTAAGTTTTAGGGGGGGCAGTTACAGTTTTGAGTTGTAATTAACTAACTTAATTTTTTGAGTTAAAATTGGTTTAACTAGTTGTAACTAATGGAGGAACTAGTGAGAGGTCAAGTGAATTATATTGGATTTAATTCACATGCAGTGATCAATCAGGTAACTGATAGTTCACTCATATATAACTCATGCATGTCAGTTCTGAGAAAGACCCAGTTGATATTGGAGTTAAAGGGAAGTGTACTATCAGTTGTATAATCATAAAATTGTACAGGTGGTGCATGGAGTTAGAGGAAGAACCTTGATGTACTGCACAACTATTACTAGAGAATTTCCTCATTAAATAGGGGTCAAATTCCTCATTGAAATTGGCTAAATATTGGCCAGAGGAATCCTAGGAAGAAGTGAGATAGATAGAGATAGTGCAGAGAGCTCTCAAGCCTAAGAGAAGAATTGTATTATTCTCATAGTCTTTGACTTATGCAATATACATATAGTGGGGTTTTTAGTTGAGAATTTCCTAGATAAATCTTTGTGTTGTGAGATTGGAAATATTTCTCTTTCTTGTTCATGTGATTATGTGATTGTAATTGGTTTCCACAATTTGTAGAGTAGATTCAAGTATTTTGTTTTAGCATATTACAATGTTATGAAACCATTTCACAAAAAGATAGAAACGATAGATCAACACCTTAAAATTCAGCCTCTTCGAGGGGGCAACCTACTTTACATTACACAAATGAACAATTCTTGGAGGATTCCAATGACAAAACCTCCTTTCTATATATAGGAGTCTAAGGGGTCACAATATAACCAAGACAACCTAACAATAATAATATAAAGGCACAAAAATAACAATAGAGGAAGTATATGGGGCATAATAATAACAATATGGGGACAATAGGAGCACAACAATAACAATAAGGGATACAATGACAATAGTAATGGGGGATCACTAGTATTATAGGGACATAACATACAAATAATAGTTTGAATCTACATTGATTTTCTACATTAGGTGATCCTCAAGAAGGATCCACTTATCCCATCTCATCAGGAGGTTAGAAGTATATAAATACTCTAATATACATGCTGGAAGTATAATTAGTATTCAAATCAATAATATAAACAAAAGTAAAGACATAAATAAGTAACATATAAATCGAGAAAGGTACTTATCTTCAATGAGAGGTATTCATCTCCCTCTTGAACCAACCTCCAAGAGTCATGATTTTGCATTTTCCATATAACACTATTACCTTCATTATATTTCAACCAACTTCATTAGTCTAGGCCTAATTGAGGCTATCCCATCTAGTGCTACATCTAACTTGTCACAAGTGCTTGAACATATTCAGATTGATCATGCATATTTGAAATGTTTCTGATAATCCATGGTTTCTTCTAAACCCTTACCTCATAATATCCATCAAACCTTAATAATCAAATTTTGTAGGGTTCCCTTCAAACCCTAACATTATTTTAGGTCTCCACCATCTTCTCTTGCCTCCAGCAAAGGTGTCTTCATAGGTGTGATATTTAATGATTTTTCTTCAGCCAACTCTGATACTATGTTAAATTTTCTTAGATTCATATTGTTCTTTGCTTTAGATAATTGTATTTCATAATTTACACATTGAATTCATCTTACAACATTATAATATTATTCAAATTTACGACGTTATTCAACAACATATGCAACTATATAGAAAGAAAAATATCATCATGAATGCAACAAAACATGAAGGAACAATAGAATAAAATCATTCACACATGGAGACATTAGGATTGGTTGGAGACCAACGAAAAACCCAATACGGGGAAAACCTTTTCAAATTCTTCTTCTTATTACATTTCCATTGAATGATTTAGAAAAAGAGAGTACAATTATCCATACCTTATACCATAATCATATATAGCAAAATCAACTAAACAACATCCATGAGATGAGCCCAACAATACTAATAATCAAAACCCTCATTCATAAGCTTGTGATCAATTATCTCTGTCCATGGCCAACTGTCAATCACTTCAGTCAACTAAAGAAATATGTGGTCAACCATAAAATTCAAACCCCAATTCCCAACGACATGCAGAAAGAGATGTGCATGTAAGTGAAAATCTCCAACTGTATGAATGAGCATGTGTGCCTATGATTGTGAATGAAATTTTCCTGAAGCATGATTATGGCTGGAAACCAAAACCCTAAACACATGTGCAGGCTTCAAACCCTACAATATCGGACCTATATGAAATAATATTCGTGACCCAGCCTTACACTTGTGTGATCCAAATCCAAATAAAGAAGAATGATCATAACAGTGAGGATGCCCAAATGAGGGCCCCTTCAATAGTGTTTGTAGCCATCCATGGGTGTCAAATTTATCTTTTGGGCTAACCTGTTCTTTTTTTACACATGTGGGATTTAATTCAAAATTTCACTTTCCCTTTTCTAAATTAAGCAATTCAGTAGTCAAATTTGGTTCTCTCGAAAAGAGGAATCTAGGCCCATGATTCAAATTTATCACTGAGGTGCCAAGTTAACACCATCTCATGGATTGACCACATGGGGTGGTTTGCAGCCTCCATATGGGTATATAATCTCTGAGGAATGTTAGTGTGTTTTCAGTTTTTCATACCCACTTCCATAACTAGGACTTGTAGGTCAGGATATACATAGTGCTTCTCATCTCATGTTTACCATGGAGAGCTTGTAAACGTTGGTAGATGTGGGAGGAGGCATTACATATTGGTATTAGAGTGAGGTTGCAAGACTAGAACATGGGGTAAAAGAATATTTACATATAGGTTTGTATGTTGGCATACATAGATGATCATTAATTCTTGTTGAGTGAATTGTGGTCATAGACATTCTTGTCATTCTATTGTTGTTGTTGTTACATGCATGATAGATGCTAGTTGATCAGTGTGGTTATATGAACATGCATCAGTTAGTCATGCATGTTAGTTAACTTGTTGTTATATGAATTGCATGATGATTATTGTGATTGTGGTTAAGTTCTTGATATTATTATGTATCATGCTAATCTAGATTAGTTACGTCAATGTGATAACCTCCCCTGAAGTTCATAGAGGTATGATTTTGATTATTTATATATTTGGTTTATCTAACATGGTATGTTGTAGGACAATAGATGATCAGATATGAAGAGAAGAGTAGTGCACTACAATTCACCTAACTCTCATTACTGTCCTGCTGTGAATTCAATGGAATGGGAAAGGTCAGTTGAGTAGCAAAGAGAAGAGTATTATCCTGATCTAGTCAATACATTAATGATTCTAAGGGCATAGATTAGAAGTTGTAAGGATTACAACAACAAGTTGATTGATACAAAGGAAATACTTTCTAGAGCTCAGAAAAGGAAAGAAGAGGTCAATGCAATCATCCTTTAGAGCCTTAAAGATTTATAGAAGTAGGGATAACTAAGGATTACTCATGGACAAAAGGAAATAACTAATAGGGCATATGGTAGTAGGTCTCAATAAGGATATAGATTGGACAGGGATGGCATAGTCAGAATTGGCATATGATTGGATACACTTGACAGGAGGGGTAGTAATTATGGATTTTAGTCTAGTTCTATTTTGAGAGAAATCATCGTTATTACCACCCATCATCCTTATAAGAGGAGTAAGAGGGGGTACTTTCCAGAATAAGTTATTTATATTGCATGACTACTTAGAGAACATGAAAGCTAAGATATCTACCTTCAATTTCAAAAGAAAAGTATACATCTCATGGGAGGGTGTTAAGCTGTGTTAGAGGCATCAAGGATGAGGAGATGATTTGGGATGAGTTTGATGTCAGAAGATGTAGAACCATTGTAGTGTTGAACTCGCGATGGAGATCATCACAGGAAGGTTCACCCGTTATATTAGAGTGATATTCTATTTTGTATCAAGACTAATATATATAGTGAACAGGAGGCACAAACAATTGGGGATGTAAGTCAGAGAATTCCCCATATCTCTGTAGTAGTGGATATCAGGTAGGCATAGAGGTCAATGGGTATCCATCATTAAGATTGAAGTGGAACCCAAGAGAGTTCTAGGTAGAACCTCAATAAATCTTGAAATAAAAGGTGTTCATGCTCCAAAATTGAGTAATAGATTAGGTTAAAGTGTAGTGGAAACAATTTGGGCCCGACGAAGATGCATGGAAGATGTTTGATCAAATACAGTTGTAGGGAAGTGTGTTGGCTATAGCTAGGGAAAGTAATTGGTATATTTGTGTATTCATTTATGCACTTACAGTTATGTATTTATGGAAGTATGATGTAAGTAATTGCATGGAAAAAGAGATTTCCATCAAATATTGAAGTGGGCTTGGGTTGAGATTTCCTTTGGAAGTAATGGGAACCATGGTGTTTATTGAATTTTTTGTGCTTTTAGTGTTTTGTGATTTATTTGCACTTGATTTTTTATTTTGATTTTTCCTGGTGCATGGCCATGCCACTTTGTTTGTGGTGTCATATAGTTATTGGTTTCTTGTGGTTTTCTTCTTGTCTTCTTATTGTTCTTTCCTTGTAAGTTTTTAAGGTCTTGGGAATTTGTTGGTGGAAGAGGAAATTTAATGGAACTTAGGGAGAGCTAAATGAAATTAAACAAGTAATGTAAGACTCGAATGAATCCCAGTTCATGTACAAGGGAAATTGAAGGCAATAATATGACAACCAATTGGATTGGTTGGGTCCATTCGGGTAAATGGATAGTGGTGGGAAAAGCATAATAAAGCTAACCAGGAAAGGTAAGGTGAATGGATTAGATGCGTCAGATACCTTGGCTATGTTGGGAATCATTGTTCTCAATGTTGTGTATGTTGTGCAAGGATACAGGAAGTTCTCTTAACCTTGATCTTGAGAACACTATTATTTTTTTTTATCATGATTATGCTAATGTTTATATATATATATGAATGTCATTGTTTAACAAGTTCATTAGGGATCACTCTTTTTGAACAATGATTTCTTTATGCAAGTGAATGGCATGAAAGGGTTCCAGGTTTTAAAAGGAATCAAGTGGGAAGAGTAGCCATGAAAGGTCTATGAGGCTAGTATCATGTGGATATGATTTTGATATTATCGTCTTATGCTATACCTATGTTTATGTTATGTTAGGAAATGTTGAACTATACATCAATGGAATGAAAGCGGTGTGATCATTGGTAAGTGGAAAGAACTATGTACCTATGATTTAGGTTGTGGATGCATGCAATAAGGCATGGCAAAGACACTAGAGGAAATGTTTCTTGGTAGAGATGGTGTGTTCTCTGGATGTGAAGTATTTTTGTTGTGTACATGTTGTGTGTATTAATACGGTGATAGAATGGCAACTAATCAAGAAATTTAATCTAAATCAAGAGACACAATTCTACTCTACTACTCTTCAAAAATTATTTCACAAGTTAGAATAACATTCACAAACATGAAATAAGAAACAATACACATCCACATTGTTTTTTTATGGGAACTCAACTGTGAAAAACCCCTCCAGACTCTTTTCATTAATCATATGAATAGAGAATGTATTACAATTTGTTGCTCGCTATGAGCTCAACCTGCAAGAGAATAACCTTTCTTCCTCCTTAATGAGAATCTATCACCCTAACTTAGTCAATTTTTTCCTCCACCTGAGCTTCTATTTCCTTTCTCAAATCCTGAGGAACTAGCCACTATTATTTAGGGATTTCACCCAAATTGATTACACAATTCCCTAGGATTGATCATTGACTGCATACAACACTTGTACACTCAAAACTAGTCTACAACTAATATTACATTGCCTTGGAATATCCATCACAACTAAGGAACTCTAATTGCTTACATGCACTAGTTATTTTGAGTTGATTAACCAGTTAACTAGATGATCACTCAGTTAGACTTGTCCCACTACACAACTGACCTTCCACTAGTTCTATCAATAATTGGAAACAGTTTAACTAAATATAACTGGAAATAACTCAACTAAATTACTAAAATTTAGCAATCACACATGCTTAACTAAACTCCAAACCCTCTAGATCGAATTTATTGAGCTAATTGAGTGAAAAGAGCCATGTCACCTTAGTTAAGTACCTCCAAGTTGTCTGTTGGATGTGGAAATTCATTTTTTCTCAATTTGACCAAGGCCAAGTCAAATTGAACCTTATTGCTACACTTCTCAACACTCCCTCTTAGAAAGAAAGGTTTTTCAACCACCTGTATCCTACACCTGTGGAATTCAAACTTCCCTCTTGACAATGCATTTTTCAAGATGGCAACATCTTGTTTCTCTGTCTGAATGTATTGTAGCAACAATATCTTCCTCTACACATAGTCCCATAAATAATGATACCATATCATTATATAATTGGATCGATTATGAACTACTAGATTCTCGAAGAGCTTTACGTAACCTTTTGATCCAGATTTAAACAGGAACGCAACCAATTACAGAGATAACCATATACACAAATATGCAGCGGAAATAATACTTCATTTCATTAATGGAAAATA
>APFE031546074.1:67398-133594 GCA_000404065.3 Pinus taeda | reverse complement strand
CAAGTTTCTCTTCAGTCCTGGTACATACTTGACATCGGTCAAGGTAAAGCGAGATCCATGCTCCCTCTGAAAAATAACTGTGCCTACACCTGAGACACTATACTTCTCATCATTACCCAACGCTATGAGTATCTGAAGATATTTATCCTCCAAAGTATTGAACAAACTTTTGTCGTCGGTCATGTGGAAAGAAGCTCCACTATCAAGAAACCAACCACTTCCCACCATGGATGAAACCATGCATGCGAAAAGTGTGAAATCCAACTCAAATTGTGAAGCAAGTGCCTCACCTTTAGATCCTTCCCTGGATCCATTCTTGGATTTCCTCCGTGGGCAATTTGCAGCATAATGGCCCACCTCATGACAACAAAAGCATCGCACTTTCGATTTGTCAACATTCTTCCCATCATTGGAAGAACTAGATTCGGAAAGAGAAACCTTCTCCTTCCCCTTCTTCTCCTTACTCGCTAAGGCACAGTTCTCCTCATCATGCATAGATGAAGAACTGTCTCTAGTGCTCCGTCTAATCTCCTCCTGCATCAAATCCGACCATAGTCGTTCCCAATTTGGCAGTTTCTCCCTTCCATTCACCGAGTCCCGGTAGCTATGCCAACTCTTAAGAAGGTCAATGAGTGCTAGACTCACCATATCCTCATCATCGACAGTCACCCCCAGACTTCCCAGCTCATCCCGGCATTGGGTGAACTTCATGAGATACTGGGGCATACTGTCTCCATTCTCACACTTAATGTTTCTGAGTTTATCCTTGAGCGCCAACTTCCTCTGGTCACTCTTGCTTTGGAATAAGTATGTCAACGCTTTCCACATCAAGTATGGAGAAGCCTTTTGCATGGAGGTTGGATACAATGTGATCCATCACGCCCTCCAACAGAATCCTTCGACACTTTGTTGTCTTCTTTTGCCAAGCCTCAACTTGAGCAGCATCAGTAGGCTTTGGGACTTCAGCATCTATGAAATCCTTCAACCCATTGTCATCTAACACTGCCTCCATCCTGTCTTTCCATGCAATATAATTCGAGCTGCCTTCAATGGCATACTCCAATCGCAATCCGTTGAAAGACATTTCAACTTCGACACCAAGAACACACTGCGGCAAATTCGAATTCCACCAGCTCAAAACTCAACCGCTTCTGATCTAAAATTTGTGAGAAAAAAGTATTTCTCATACAGAGATTGACTGTATGGGCATTTACCGGATATCTCACCTTCCAAAAGAAGGATGAATCCAGAAGCTACCTAGCCCGATTACAGACTCTGCCTAAAGAAATAAAATGTAATCACTTTCTGAATAATAGATCTGATGATCAGATTTGCTCCGATACCATGTAGAAATTTGAATAATATAACACTTATTCACAGAGATTATCCTAATTATACACTATTTGTGGGATGCATGCATAATACATAACCTCCTCTACCATTGATCATCAAATTTGCGGAATTAAAAAAAACAATCACATGCCCACATTGAAACATCAATCACACATATCAACACAGTATGTAATGGGGAAAGCATACAGCTGAAAACCCCTAACTATCTGTATATTATGATGATAGAGAACATGTAACAATACATAGTACAATACTCCTCACAAGTACTCAGTACTATCTCCACATGCTACACACAAACTAGCTTAGATCCGAACAAGTCACAAGTTCAAATATCCTCCGTTGTTTTCCTGCCTCTATTGTGCAATCCCTGCTGAGAAAAATAGGAATGATCCAAGCTCAAATTCCATTGGCTTGTACTGCACAATCCTCATTGGCAATCTCAATCAATGATTGTGCAAATCTCATGCATAGCTATAGTCATAACTGATAGTAGTCTCACCCTTTCACCCACCTCTAACACTTGTCTCCAATGAACTGTCCATGCACTGAGTTAACTGATGTATTCTTTAGTTGATTTATGATAATAATTAGTGAATTAATTAATAATTAATTCACACCACTCATCACTAGTGTATTTGTCAGTTAGACTAAATACAACTAGTTCAACTAAGTCAAATTGAACACAACTCCATCAACTGCTCAATGAACTCCACCAAACTCAATCACTTGAGTTCTAACTGAAGTCCATCATGCAATAGCTCAACTAATCCATAGGAAAAGTGTATTTCCTTCTGGCAGTTGCATGTGCCACATCCATAGCTCGAACTGAAGTGCTGCAAGAGGATAAGATAATGTTTATAGTCCAAATATTATTAAGAGCTAATAATATTCGACTGTTCTATTTTTTGAATGGCAGTCTAAAAATAGACTCCGCCCATATGTCTAAAAATATAGGTCCATCTATTTTTACCAACATGACCAATCATCCATAAATAGCATCCTGCAACTCATAGACCATGAATCCATATGTCTAAAAATAGACTTTGCACCAAAAATAGCCTGCGGGCCCACTTAGTGAAGGCGACTTCTTTTCACTAAGCTCCATCATATTGTTGCATTTTCAATACCATAGACGATATGTAGTCATTGTTCAGGAAAAAACTTTATACAAAAATATATAAAGCATAGATAGTTGATTTGTACTGTAGCAAATAAACTAAGAAATTAAGGCCTATCGGCCCTCTATTGTAGTTGATCGATGTAAGGCTTGTGGTAATACTGAAAATGCTTTGCCTCCCTCTGTTATTGAATTAACCATAAACCTCTGGGCTGGTTCGAGGCCTCCTTGGATAGTTGATCTAGAACCTGATTGCACTCCCTGTAAATGTGTAGACAAGAAATATGTTCAAATTGTGTTTTTAATTGCATGACATCATCCAAAATGTTTATGAGTGAATGCATATGACATGCATATGTGTTATTGAACCAATTTATGATGATTTTGGAATCCCCGAAAATCTATAATTGTCTACATTCATGTGCCGAGGCAAAATGTAATAGATGTATGAGCGAGATGAGTTCAACAAAGTTATTGGTACCAACACCCAAACCCATACATATACAAAAAATGGTTGTCCGATAGGTAAAATAAAATGCCCCCCACACCACATCCCTGTTCTTGGGTAGATCCATCAAAATAGGCCCAAGGTTGATCAATTTCTGAAGTAGTTTCATAATCAGATTTGATCATTTAATGGGTCTAAAATTAAGTAGAAAATCAAGCTCCAAATTTTTAAACAAATTAATTTTTTTAGTTTAATTTTCTGCATTTTCATTTGCTCATAGCCTCTATTGAGCGCAGATCCATTCATCAATGTTCTCCTTGACTAAATAGATATTTACAGGAATTAATGAAAAGCTCAATTTTCCTTTTATTTATTTAATTAAGTTTTGATTGGAGATAATTTGTATTCCAGATTTAGTATTTTGATTTTAATTCGTATTTTAATTGAATTCTAATTGGTTTTGAAAGGAAAACAACTGAAGAGATGAGGAAAAGAAAATTTCAATCAATGGGATTGCTCCAACAATAGAAGAAAAGGAATTTGGAACAATGAAAATTATTGGAGCAGAATTACTCTTCACCAACTCTCCTATTTTGAAATCATTTTGTAAATTATAAATAGTAGTTTGTAAAATGAGCAAGGGGCTTCTCTCTTCTGCAATTGTGTAATGCTAAAAACACTATTGTAATAGGGATTTTAGGTTGTAGTGAGAGAAGATCAATCTCATATCTGAGGATTATTGGGATTTTTCTTTTATATTCTAAACTATGTATGGAGAGTTGAACTTGCGCTATTGCAGCTCTTGTCTTAACAACAAAGTTTATGAATTGTAAAGCACTGTTGAAGATGAGAGCCAAAGAAATGGTTTCAATAAATTGGTATTTAAAATACTATTATTTTTACACTGATCTCATTTTATAATGGTAGAAATATGTCATTTTATTCATATTTGTGCACTATTGTCGATGTGAGTAATTTGCCTCATAATCTGTTGTTATTTATCTTTGCTCTTGTGTGTTGAACTATGATTTCTGAGTAACTATTTACTTAGAAATAAGTCTTTTAATTCTAATTTGACAAACAATAATATTTTGTGAACTATTTCCTTATATTATTGTTTAGTCATTCGAGTTACTGATTTAATCATCATCATCATTTTGTGAACTACTTCCTAAATGTTGTCGATTAATTATCTCAATCAATAGATCTTTGAACAGAATGTGTTTTGGTATTCATAATATTAGTTAATTGAACTACTTCGTTAGCTTGATATTCATTATAAGCCAAACATATTTAAATCATTTAATTACTTTTCTCTTGTTTGGGTTAGATCTATATCTTCCTTGTCGAGATAGGCTTAGGATCTTTTTCCTTTTGCTTGCATTTTAGAATTACTTTGCATTTAGATTTAATTCTACATTCTTAGAAGTCCTCTTATTAAGGAGGCAAAATTCAGTTGTGGCTTGGCTGAGCCCAAATCAGCTAAAGGATCACTTTCTTGCCTGATCAACAAGAGGGTTGATCTGATGTCTCTTCTCTATTGGTAGGTGAAAGTCATATTTTAAGCCAGTGGACATAGAGAGAAGGTAACTATACCTAGTTTAACCAGTCAGACCCACCATTTCAACAGAAAAGAAGTTGCTCTAAGTTCTCGACTAGGTGGTCTCCCTTATAATGTTGTAGGCAGAGATTTTCGAGCCTTCAAAACTACCTAAGCCCCAAGCATATTTATCTTATAGGTTTCCTTTGGGATTAATGAGAATCCCTCCCCCTCTTGCCACCCCATCCACCCCCATCAACATTATCTATTGTTTATGGTTAAATTTACTATAGGTGACAAGTTTTATGGTCTTCTTTATATTAGGGAGATTGTTTATTAATTGGAATAATATTGCCTTAACAATGCCAATGGTAGTTTGCGGTGTTGAACACTACTTATTGGTGAAACTACCTTTACGTTAATTGAACTAGTTATAGAGAGGGCTTGTATTTATATTCTTCACCTCAAGCTTCTCTTTGGTTTCTTAGACAATCCTATGCACATCGTTGATATGGTATATTAGAAAAAACTTGAGCTTATTCTGGACATACTATTGCACTTTGATAATACTTAAGGATTAGGTTATGCTTAATCTCCTAATATTTAGATGATCCATGAGGTTATGGGCTCATTCATGCAATCTTAAATACATTAGATAATGATGGTATTGAAGTTTTACATATCATATACATTAATCTTCGTAATGGTATAAGAGGTCGGATTTGTTTTGCATGGCTTCCATGAACTTTCTCAAAGTCATGATTTTCCTAACTTGATTTGCATGTGATTAATTATTGGATTCCCGGTAGGTCTATGTTGTCAATATTTCCCTAAATCAAATTAGGATATAAGTGCACGATAGGGATTAACATATGTACTTAATATATCACATTATTATTTGTAACGTAGGAAATTATTATTATGGTTTGGTGTGACAAAGCATTTTGATTTTCCATTCTTATCGAGGAATTGTGATCATATCTTTAACTATCTATATTATTGCACTTAGTTGCTAGATTTTAGGATCCTGTTGAATTTTTCTCTTGGTTTGTTGATTTAGTTCTCTTGATGTAAAGCTATATGATAATGTTCTTTGTTTAATGCAAATTAGTCATAGACTTTGTTTTTTTGCATCTTATGTATAGAAATATAATCATATGCAACATTTCCCACATCATTGGTATCAGAGAAATTTTTCAATCCAACATTGGGTTTGGGTATTTATTTATTGTTTCCTTGAATTCCACCCTCCAATTTAGTTTATGGGTTTAGGTTTCAATGGCATTGTTTAATGTGCTTCTATTTGTTGCTTGTCGTTGGCATTCTTTATATTTTTAGCCTTATCTCTAAAGCAATGGAACTACAAAGTTGGTTAACCTTATATGGGGATATTCATTGGTAGTTTAAGTTATCTATTATGTGGATTGTGGCTTGAAAACATCAAATCACATATCATAAATTACCATTTCAAAAGTTGATAGAAGATCCAACGTGGTTTGTGTTCTCATAGTATGTCATTATGGGAATAAGAAGCCTTGAGTTTGTTTAGTGATTTAGAGAACATTAAATCTATTTTATTCATTTAGTTGGATATTTTTGTCGATGTAGTACACTGTTAAGCTATTGTCATACAATTAAGTGGTAACCACGTGGTCCATGACTCAATATGTTATTCCTTCTCTTAACTCAAAATTCAAAACACATGCCTTTTGATTTCCACAATCTTCATAACATGGATACACCACTTTGATAGTTTACGTGGCCCTCTCATATAGGTTTTCTCATCTCCTCATCTAGAAAATGTACAAGTATTATCATCAAAACATGGCCATATCCACACTTTGTTTCAATTTCACTAGAGATTTCTAAATGAGTTTAGGGGAGCATATTGGGTTATCCAATTCCCATTATATTTCTTATCAATCATTTTGGAAAACTCTAAACTCAAGGAATCGTGCTTTTGTTATTATTATATGTGGTCTCTCCCAAATATTTGTGCACTTGGAGCTAGAGAGACACACCCTCATCTTGCACACACAATTTGTTGCTCCATAAGCTTCTTCTCCTTTACTCAACCAACATACATTCCTCATACTTCAAGTGAACTACATGCAAAGGGCAACCTAGAATTGTGTTCAACCACAAACTATTTCAACAATTTTATAGATTGAAGATGTTGAAAAAATGTTGGCTACGCAAGTTTTACCTTGAGAACTTTAATTCAAGAAATATGTGGTTTGTATAAAGAGATCATCCTAACCAATCTCCTCTAATTCATAGTCTCATCTAAGGCCAATCTGCAATCTATTTTGGACACAAAAAACTTGATCAGACATTGTGTAGTTCATTGTTCATATTATCATTGTTCATATCTTTTACCAAAAGAATCAATTAAACATGTTTGAGCTAGTGATGGAGATGGAATCAATTGCCATGAACTGCAAGGATGACATTGAAACATACAACAACTCATTTGCATCATTACTCACTAGTGAATATGTTGGCATCAAGATTAAATAATTTTATAATATTCGGTATAGTAATTATGCTATATACAATGGAATTGTCAATAAGGGTAGTTCATGTGGTTATAATGTTGGATACTTAGTGCGTGACACCATGGAGCCCAAGTGATTTATTTCACCACATTCATCGTTATATGATTGTGGTCACTAGTAAAGAAGGGTTTTTCTTACTACAACAAAGCTCATATTGTTATTGTAATTGTTTTTTCCAATGTCTAATTTAAAACAACTAAAAATTAAAGAAAGGAAAGGTGCTTTATCAAGGAGTTTAAGAGGTGATTTTAAATATTTTGTTCATTCACAATTACCTCCCTTAAATGGTTCATAAATATTTATGTTCCTAAGTTGTGGTCAAACACCAAATTGTTTACGTTATAGGTTTCCTTGTAAACTACCTTGAGTGGTGAATTTACCCACTTACCTAAGCATTTTCACAAGCATGCTACAATATCCATGACTCTAGGATTTTATGTCCCTTGTTTTTTTATATTTTAGTGATAGAATGTCCTTAAGTCAGGTTTTTGTTGGAGTGTCTTTTGGAGACTCAAAATCACTCAGTTCTACTTCAAAACTTTGTCATTTGGATCACACCACTTTATATGGTGTTATAGCCTTTTAACAACTTGTTTGATGGGAACATTTTAGTTGGTCTCCAACATTCGTCTGATCTAATTTGGGTTTGGGTACAATGTTGTTTTTCCACATCACCAAGGCAAAATTTATTTATTCTGAAAATATTTTTGTAGGATTTTGTCTCATTTGGCTATTGTGGGGTAGAGGTTGGTATTTGTACTTTCAAATTGCAAGTATTCATCTCACTAGATTCACGAGGGATCCACTACTTCCTATCTTGTCACTAAGCGTCTACATCATTCTCACATAGCATCAATGTCTTATGTCTCTCCTAAAAGCATTAGATGCTAGTGATTCTATTGTGAGGAGGAATGATAGGCATTAACATATGCATATAGTATGTCACATTATTATTCTATTGCAAGAGATTATTATTGTGGTTTCGTGTGACAAAGCCTTTCAGTTTTCTATTTTCATGGAATAGTTGAAATCATGTCTCTAACTATCTCTATTATTATGTTTAGTTGCTAGTTTTTAGGATCTCATTAAGATTTTCTACTAGTTTATTGAGTCAGTTATCTTCGTGGAAAGTTATAAAAGCATGTGCTTTGTTTGATGAAAAATAGCCAAAGATTTGGTATTTTTCACCTTGTGTGCAGAACTATGCTCATATGTGGTATTTCCCCCTTTAGTGCATGTATCCACTCATAAAATGTTTTTTGTATCAATATTTCCTTTGCAGATTGGAATACCATTATGAACATGGAACTTTAATGGATAACAACCTCTAAGAAATGTTGTTTCAATCTCTATAATATCCCTATCTTGACCCCTGAGTTAAATTGTAATTAACTATAATAAATTATGTTAATGTTATTGTATTTCCTATATTGGCATAGATGAGTTGTTATTGTGACATAGATGAGCCTAGGAATAATTTTATGTAATTTAAATACTTGATTAATTAAAAATGTTGAGCAATTGATTAAGAACATATAAGCACTGATACGAGCTATGTCACCATGAGTGGGAAAAGATGAGGATATTGTACGGAATCGTCTTGTCAAAGCCTTGCCATGAAATTCAAATTTATATATAAGCCTTTTTCCCTCTTGCCCAGGAACCAATCAATTGTGAATGACCAAGTAATTGGAACAATTACTCTCATAAACATGGAATTTGGGGTGGTATCTGCAATTACTGCTTCACAATTTAATGGAAGGAATGGGTTGAGTACATTCCTTGGATTTTGAAGTTGACTCACGGATTGCTTGGCAAACTTAGGTAAATGTGGGATTGCATAACAATAAACTGCATAAAACATGGAAAATTTTAGAAGGGGACAAAAATCCATGAATTAGAAATCCACTGACAAAAAAATTCAACCATTCACACATAAAGGGAGACACCCATTGAGTGCCTTGGGTGCCTGAGCATTGAGAATTGAGAGTGGAATGTTTCAAAACCCAAGTGTAATGATGGTTGAAGCATTATGGGTAATTAAATTGCATTTTGGGTGCCCAAATATGCCCATAAAAGTGTCAATCATAGATTGTAATGATGTTCATATGTTTTGGGTTCCCTAAAAAATAATTTTGCTTGTCAAACACTTGCAAAAGAGCTATAAACCCTAGTTGGGCATAGTGTGCTGCAAATTGATGTGTGTTAGTTAAACACAATAAATAAGAGGTGGAAAAATTGCTAAGGGACTATAGAGAAGTGAAGGGATTCCCTCATTTTCTTATCTAACCAAGTTAAGGGGCGTCTAGAGATTACAAAGGCCTAGACTTAGTTGGGAAAGGAGATCCCTGACTCTATCATATGTGTGAAGGAAATTTGTTTTCGGCTAGTCTAATTACGAGTGAATTATTAATTTTCCCCTTGTGGTATCATAAACTCGCTAGGGGTGGTTGATTGTAGAAAGTTGATGTGTAGTTGAGCCTGTGGTTGGGTGGAAGGGTTCATTACCAAATTAGTTGTTAGCTTGAAATTTCAGATAAGTGTGAGTATGGTTCATTTGCTCTTTGATTTTTTGTCTCTAAAATTAGAGATAAAAACTATATGTCTTGTTCTTGTATAGAATTTGGAATGTGGTGCATTTCATAAACTCTTATGTATGTGTGTGTGTGTGCGTGTATTGGTGTCTGTTTGAGTAAAGATATAAAGTTATGTTTGAGTTTAATATATTTTGCCATGATTGTATATCACTGTGAGTCTAAAATAGATTTTGGGAATAATTAATGTCTAAAGTGAAGGAACTAATTTACATATTCAACTTGGGCATTTTTTTAACAAGAACCAATAATAGTTATTATATTAAAAGATAATGAGTTAAAGCTCAATTTAGATATATGATTTACATAAGCAAGTTGAAACCAGTAGACATGGTCAGAATGGAGTAGGTATCAATGGCCATCTACAAAATTTTGACCTTGAAGCTTTTGAAAAATATGCTACAATATATAGAGTATTCCACTTGTACATTCACCAATACCAACTTTACAAAAACCAAAATTTACAAAGCATCGAAATGTTACATTAAACCATGAGGAAGTATTCCTCCACTTTGATTTTTGAGTCTTCTAATTACCATTAAAGAAGGGGGACATGTCCCTTTTGCCCCTGCCACCAAAGTTCACCTAGATTTAGCCTTGTCCCCAAATTAGCCATGTGATCAACCTTGAATTCGTTTGATCTGAGAACATGGAGACATTTCTTCTTGGGGATAAACTGATACAACTAATAAACATGCTTAAGAATATAACAAAACTTTGTATCTGAGGGGAGAGATCCTAAATATAAATGGTGAATTATATTCAAGGAATCACAAAAAACAATCACCTCCTGGATTTCCAGATTCACAATTTGCCTTAAACCTTGATATGAGACATAGGATTCGACAAGGTTGTTGGAAGTGTGACCTAAACCCAAAGCATACTTATGTTCTTCTTGATTCTTAGGGCAAAAAATTACCTCACCTCGGCACCTGCCACCCTTCTCTTAGGCATTCACATGCAAAACTTGCATAAATTACATTTCAACTCCTACCTATTTTTGTGCTAAGAAACACATAAATAATGACGGGCACTAACTCCTACTAAATGTGACTATTTTGCAATGGGGCTTCCAAAATTACAATTTAATTATTAATAATTAATAAGTGGATGGTAGGATTTAGAATATCCATGGAATATTATTAGAGGTAGTTAGGAGAGAGGGTTGAGATTTATCTCAAAGGTAGTTATGTCATTTTTGCTTTTCAATATTTGTATGCAAGGTTTATTTATTAATTAATAGTGGTGAAATCTATTTATGTGAAATTGATGGATTAAAGTTTTATTTAAAATCCCACTTGTATAAATACTTAAAGTAAATTAATTAGAGCCAACAAATGACATGGTGGGGTTGGATAGCCTCGGTGCTTATCGAACACCCTAGTTGGTGCAGCACAGGAATTTGGGTGCCATGTCACTTGCCACATGGCAATTGCTCCTCTCACTAACCATATCTCGATAGTCTGTACTACGACTTTAATAAAATCTATATTGTTGGAAAGCTCTTCACAAGAAAAAAGAAGCTAACGATCTCATAAAACAATTTTGAGTTGAACAAGAAAAGTGAAAATTTAATACCCCATATCTTAAATAATAATAATAATTATTATTATTAAATATTTTTACAAGTTACATAAATATGATAAGCGTAATTTAGCTTGGATGCAATTTTGCATAACAATTAAACAAATTAGTTAAGCATCTCCTTACACCGCCTCATTTACATTATAATGAAATGAAATGATATTTTAACGTCCACGAGACTAAAAATAGTCTATAGGACCATCAGTTCCCTATTTTTCGCTTTTTGCAATTCAATCATTTTCTTATTCAAATTGATGATGAGTTGGCCCAACCTTCCAACAATCCCCTCGTTGAAAAGACAATGTCAAGAAACCGATGTTAACATATTACCATAATTTTCTTTGATGTCTTTGCACGCATCACATTCCAAAATGAAATGCTTTTTAGATTCTACTGCCCCAGATGTGAAAAATGTACACGTTTATTCTTCCCAAGATTCTTTAGGCCTTTTCCACCATCCTGTTTCACACTAAAGTTGATGCAAGTTGGTTCTTAATTGAGCAATAAGAACCTTTACACTCCACGAAATGTTAGCTCCAATGTACTATTTTTGCTAGAGATCACACGTAGGGTTGAATTCCTCAATGCAATACTTCTTTGTTCTACCCAACTCGTTTTCCCATACCCATTTACGAAACTTCTCCATAACAAAATTATTTAGCTCCTTGGTATTTGTGGGATAGGCATTGAGGTAGATATTCCATTTTTGCATCCATGCATAGTTTTGTCTCATCCATGTTTTCTTCATTGAAGATAACATTAGGTCATCTACCTACTCCCATTTGCTCAATTCTTTTTAGATATCTTATGAGTCACACCATAGCAATTGCTTCAATGGGAGTTGCTCCTGTTTCACTCAAAATTATCTCATAAGGTATCAAACTTTTTATTTTGAACTTACTCATGATAAAGTGTTTTTGGATTTTCTCAATTTGTTTCCATTTTTAGACAGGGGTGTTGCTAGCCCACAATCCACACCCATATAGCATCACTAGACAAACCAGGAGTCCAAAAAGCACTTTAATCGTTTTCCAATCTCATAACTCTGTCTCTCTACATCTATTTTGAAGAGCATATAGTGCTTTCCACCCTCCTGAAATTCTCTTCTTTCTGCAGTCCTCCCAATTAAGTTTGTCCTTGAAATCAATCTCGAGGTACTTGTACTCATTTACTTCTTCAAGAATGTTGCCTTCAAAGAAGAACATACGCTAACTCTGTTTCCTTTTATTAGAGAAAATCATTATTTTGGTCCTGCTGGTATTGACTTGCATCTCCACTGCTCTACAAAAATGCTCAAGGGTATATAGGTGCATTTGCAATCTATCGACCGATTTAGAAATCAATACAAGATCATCAGTGTATAAAAGAATCTTTATCATAAACTCCCCCAAGCAAACACCATCTCCACATTATAAATATAGTCACTCTTCTAATTTATCAATATATAAACCAAAAAATAAGAAATAGAAAACAACCTTACTTGAATAAAAAGCAACTTATGAATTCGATGAAAATGGTATTTTCGCAAATAATAAAGCTATTGTTGCTGATGTTTCTTTCTGCGAGATGTAAAGCATAAAAAAAGCTAAAATGCGATATTAATCGACATTTTACTTCATATACACTAGACCATGCTAGCATGGTCTAAGCATCCGTCGTGACAACTACAATGTATGCCTTAAAGAAAGCAATTACAATGTATGCCTTAAAGAAAGCACGTGAGCTATCATCCCAATTGTTGGGCTCTAATGCGTATTGTGACACTTAAAGTGTCGGTGAACTATTCAAATATATGTAAGAAGGTTTAAAGAAAGACTACAATCCACGACATGCATATATGGATCCAAAGGATATTGGTAGTAGAAGAAGGTTGATTACAGTTGAACATTTGAATTATATATTGGTAACCCCTTAAACTCGTTGGTTATCATCTATTGACCAAGTATTTTGTTAATTTCAAGTGTAATTTATATAATAATATAATATATTTTGATTATTAATTAATGTTATGATGAATTAAAAATCTTAAAAAACGTTATTATACCTGCCGAAAGTAGCAGGTATATAGTGATCGATATCGTTTTGATTATGAATTAATTTCGTTTGACTTTTTAAATATTAATTGCTATCTAATGCTTTAACCAAAGTTTTAAGCAAAAAGTGAATTTTTAAAATCATTTAAATAATTTTTTGATTGTTTTCATTGGCCATTCAACTTGGGGGTCTTATTGCAGATGTGGAGCTTTCATTTAATGGAAGTTTTGCCTTTATCCAAAGTTTTTGAGGTCTAATTGCAGACATCGAACTTGCTTTTTAACCAAAGTTTTACCTTTATCCAAAGTTTTTAAAAGTGAAGTTTATCAATTTGGTTTATTCCAAAAGTTTATATAAAAACTGAAATTTATTAAGTTTGTGTTTATCCCAAAGTTTTTAAAAACCAAAATTTGAGTTTGTGTTTATCTCAAGGTTTTTAAAATCTAAAGTTTGAATGTGTTTATCCAATAACCAAAGTAAATTTTCCTTATCATAGTTTAAACAATTTAGCAGTGTGATATTGCCATTTGGCTATTACTAAGGCTATTTATCAAATGATTCAAATATTTCGTTTAAAGCAATGTTAATCGACAGGTATTTCGTTGCATCACAACCTTGTCTAAATAATGCATGCAAATTGAAAGACTAGATACACGACTATATAATTATAAATTTTATTACAGTTACAAAGTTGCTATAAACTTAAAAGTTGTAAGTATGAATTCATGGAAGAATTTGAGAGGTCCATGTAAAAGGAATATACGTAATGTTAATTATGATATTATGTGATATAATCACTGTTTTATTAGGGTGATTCTCAATGTTTGCCACTAAGTATTGTGTTTAAGGTTGAACATTATTTTAGTATGTTAAATTAAGTTGGTAAGGGTGTATGTTGACTCAATCAAAGTTGAGCAATGATCGCATTTGAGTTTATTAATGGCTTGATTACCTTTGATTGTCAATGTGTCCTAGTTTGGATGTATTGATGCAATTTGATACAATATTAAAGGATTAAGTTGCACTTGGTGTTTTTAAACACTTCGATGATCCATGATGTTATGGTACTCATTTATTCAATCCTAAATAGGTCAAATCATGATAGTAGTGTAATTGGTGCTATTGTGTATATTAATCTTTGCATTGCTTCACCAAGTGGGATTTGTTATGTGTAGCTTTCATGAAATCTCTTGAAGTCGTTAATGCCTAACTTGATTTGCACATTATTAATTATGGGATTCCTAATAGATTAATCTCTAGACAAGCCCCATGTTAACACTAAAAGCCCTTATTAATCCGTAGATATTGGGACAACACAATTATATTGGTATATTATTACAACGGCTAGAACATTTCATTATAACTTTACCATCTCTCTCTCTCTCTCTCTCTCTCTCTCTCTCTCTCTCTCTCCCACACACACACACACTAAGTATACATAATCTTAGAATCATCATATCTTGTCTTATACATTGCATACATCGTAAAACGAGGTTTCGCACTCGAAGTGGGTTGTCATTATCGATTTCTTATCATATTTAAGGGGCATGGTTCATTTTTCCTACTTCAAGCAAGTTGTCGTGGCATTTTTTATTATATTTTTTTTGTGGGAAGATTGTGACAGTGAAATTTTAGACAATTGTGGACAAATCTCAATCTACATCTAGTCAAATTTTCATATTGGTCTTGAAATCAATTTCAAACGAATGATCTTGACATTTTCACTGAAACATTTTTTTATGGGGCACTTCAGACTGTGGGATTTTAAGAGATTAAGGAGAGATATCAGGGTACAACTGGTAAAAATTTTGGATTTTGGTTCACTACAAGTTTGGAGATATGTCTTATGGAAGATATGACCTTGCATGGCCTTGGAATCAGTTTCAAATGAGTGAACTTGAAATTTTTCTTATAACTTTATCCAATAGAAGTTTCAAATCGTGAATTTCTCAAGGTTATGAGGAGACATACCTAAGTACCTAAAGTAAAAAATTCATAATCATATTTTTAAAAATGGACACATGACATGCTATACATGTTTTCTATTAGGAAGAGGCAAAAAATTAACAAGTTTTGGTAAAGTTACCATAACTTTCACTTAACTCATCAAATTTTAGTCAAACATGTGGAATTGCTAAAAAGACATTTGAGTATTGTAAATCAAAATTTTGAATTCATAAGGGCTCAAATTTCTGATTCGGATTGGATCATTATATTTTTTGTTATCCATCTCAATGATTTCAGATTGGAAAAAGTAAAGGAATCAACTCTTAGGACCATTTTTTACCAATGGGACCCAATTTGGTAAATAGGAGTCTAAATCCTTCCATGAGTGTTTTGAGGCATCAAACGATGTTTTTGGGGGGTAAAAATTTATTACTTTAGTGTAGCACATTTTTTCGTATTCTACACATAGAAACCTTTCCAACAACACAAGATTTGTGTCAATTAGAGTCCGTATGTGAAAGTTATGCCACTCAAAAGTTCCTTCATGTTAACCCCCATTATTCATGAAAGAGGGGTTAGCCACGTGATTATGATGTAGAAGACTCTAAAAGAGTCTATATTGTAACTCTGATTAAGAGTTGAGGTATTCAAACCTGACCATTAGTAGGCTATCGGGTTGTGTTATAATGAGGCCGCTAGGAGGGAAAGGGGTTCCATTCTTTTGAGTGCATTTGTTCTAGAATTGAGCAAAATAGCTGAGAGGGATAGGAAATAGAGCAAAAAAATATGATTTAAGCACCATAATGGCTCACAAGCCATGGACCACACTCTTTTGTACTAAAAATCATTTTCTATTCATACAAAGAGAGCAAAGCGACCTCACCTTCTAGCTAGGTTTTTCCCCCAAAAGGGTTTCCCAGGTCATAACCTGTGTCAAATGTGTGTGTGAAATTTTTAAGTATAATTTATCATATTTATTATGACAAACTATCCAGTGGAATATCCATGAAAGTTTACCGATCAATTCCGGAGATATAGCAGGATAAAGATCAACCATTCACATAATGTACAAATTAGGGTTTTACAAGGTACGTAACCTACCCTTGAGATAGCTTTTGATTGGAAGAATTGATATTGGTGATTCGAAAATTTTGGTAAATAGGAAAAAGAGGATAATTATTATTTAGTCACATGGATCTTAGGGGTGCTTCAAAAGTTACTTCGACACTTAAACTATAAAAATTTCATTCATGCCTCATGAAGAAATAGAAGATGTCCAATGCTACACATCCAAGTTGGAAGGTCAATTGTCAAAGATGCAAGAATTAGTAAAAAAATGTGGAACAATTGGAGAAAACCAAGGAAGAAATACAAATCGTACCGAATCTGAATTTGAAGTGGGGGATTGGGTATTTGTGAGACTACAACCATATACACAAATGTGTCTCGAGAAACAAAAGAAGGACAATGGATTAGCACTGAGGTGTTATGGCCCACATAAGGTGTTGTGGAGGATTGGAAATATGGTTACAAATTAGAGCTATCCCCATCTTCACGTGTACATCTAGTCTTCCATGTTTCTTGTTTAAAGAATGTAATCAGTGACAAGATCCCAGTCCACGATATTTTATCAAATATTAATGAAAAAGGGGAAATCATACTATAACAAAAAATAATCCTAGAAAGAAGGATTAATTAGCTAAAACATTAAGTAATTATTGAGCACCTCACCAAATGGAACAACTCACCAGTTGAAGAGCCGACATGGGAAGACATGTTGTTCATGCAAAAATGCTCATTGTTAGTAAAGTGTTGAGGACAACACTTGCCTGTTTGAAGGAGAAGGGCATGTTAAGTCCTAGACAAGTCTCATGTTAACTGTAAAACCCCTCATTAAGCGCTAGATATTGGGTTATTACATTTATATTGCTATATGGTTGTGTTGGCTAAAACTTTTCATTGTACCCATTGTCTCATATACATATACCAAGGAGACATAGTCTTATAATCACCAAATTTTGTCTTATACATTATATTCATTGTAAAAGGAGCGCCCCCCCTTGAAGTGGAACGCATTTGTTGGCTTCTTACCATTTTGAAGGCACATGATTTGTAACAGTAGGTCTATGCAATCAATTCAATCTTCATGACAATAAAAGTAAAGTGATTATTGTTTATTGTTTTATTAAGGTAATTGTTGATGGTTAGTATTATTTCTATAGGTTGATTATTGTTTAAGTGTATGAAATTAAGTTGGTAAGTGTTTATGTTGACTTAATTGGAATCTATTATTTTCATTGTTTCAATATATGAAATTAAGTTGGCAAGGGTTTATTTTGACTTAATTAAAATTGATTATAGATTCTTGGTAAGGGTTTACGTTGACTTAATTAAAATTGATTATAGATTATTGGTAAGTGTTTATGTTGACTTAATGGGAAATGATTATTGATTCTTAAGTTAGCAATGATTAATGTTAACTTAATTGAAATCGATTGTTTTAGTTCACAAAACTAAGTTAATAAGGGTCTATGTTGACTTAATTAGATTTGAAGAGATGTTGCAATGTCCTGTTATGTTATGTTATCTAAACAATTGTCTGGTCAAATATATATATATATATATATAATATATATATATTATTATATATAATATATATATAAATATATAATATAATAATATACATATAATATATATATAACCAATCCAATATGGAAGAGACATTGTATTGAATGTTACGTCAAGTAAACATTTGACTTGGTAAAAAATAAAATAATAAAATAAAAATATATATATATATATATAATAAATATATATATATATATATAATATATATATATATATTATATTAGTTGTCTTAGTGCGATTTTTTGGAGCTTTTCTGGTGGGTTTTTTTCTGGTCTAATTTCTCTAAAATCCTAAAGAATTTATTGAAATACAATTTGATGATAATTCCGCACATCCAAGTGCCCTAGGGGGTTTTTAAGGGTATTGAAATCCATATATATAGAAAAAACCAGTTTAAACGACACAAATCAAGATTTCGCCTTAGTTTTTCCACTGATTCCGGCACTAGAAAGTCCAAAAGTCCACTAAAGACACTCAAATATATAAATATTATATATATATATATAATAATATATAACCAATCTAGATCCCTACACGAATCTAATCTAGCGTTGAGAGAGATCAAATCTCTCCGGTGCATTCATCTTTTTGAGTGCAAAACTTGAGAAAATGTTTGCACATCGAGAGATTTGATCCCTCTCGATGCTTAATAGATCTAGACTGATCATTATGTATTATATTTCAATAAACTTGCAAGTTGACATAATTGTTGTAATTATAAGGGCTTTAACATGTAATTGATTTAGAGAAAAATTAGTGTTGGTGTAAACGTGTCACCATATAACTTTATAGTCTATGGAGTAAGTTTGATCATGGTGCTACTAATTTCGAATCTATCAAGCGTCGAGAGATATCAAATCTCTCACAGTGCAATCATCGTTTTTGAGTGCAAAACTTGAGGAAATGTTTGCACATTGAGAGATTTGATCTGTCTCGATGCTTAATAGATCCATAGTTAAAATAGATCTAGATTGATCATTATGTATTATATTTCAATAAACTTACAAGTTGACATAATCGTTGTAATTATAAGGACTTTAACATGTAATTGTTTTAGAGCAAAATTAGTGTTGGTGTAAACATGTCACCATATAACTTTATAGTCTATGGAGTAAGTTTGATGATGGTGTTATTACATGGACTTAATATTATGATGGGGTACAAACCATTTAATGCCATGGGTATTACACCATTTTTCTAAATGGAAGGAGGTTAAATATTTTATGTTTTTGATTATTTTATTTACCCACTTAAATTTGTTTACCCATTTGTAATTTTGGATAGATAAAAATTATTGTTTTTAGTGCAAAAATAAATTTAAGACCTCTAAATACTTTTACTACAAGAAGGTATTTTTTTAAGGATTTACTATTGTTCCTATATATAGTATTGTAGGGGACTATTCTCGTTTGAAAATTCATACGTGTAGAATGTAGATGAATATTCAATAAAATACATGTAATTTACTATTAAAATCAGCGATTTTTTGACAAATTTCATCCATTTAATCTCACACACACACACACACACACACATATATATAAGTAAAAAACAAGCAAAATTTTAATGAAATTGGTAAATATTTTTTTCTAAAAATGTCCAAAGAATATCCCATTTGCTAAATTTCGACCCAAAATTTTTCCCTGTACTAAAATGGGTTTGTGTAATGTTAATATTTAATATATGTAATTCTATCAATCCAGAAAATTGCTTTAAATTATTGAATGTTAATATTTAATATATGCAATTTCATTAATCTAAAATGTTTTCTGTTTGTTTGTTTTGTGGATCAAAAATTTCTATTAATTAAGATAATAACTACATTGAGAAGTTCTTATCTTCAACATTCCATCGGCCTCATTCCTACCATACTTGTTGGTCAGGTGGTAAAGACAAAAAACACTGATGAAAACTACAGAACACTGCAAGACCACACACATATTGCGCACAATGACCAAAAGTTCCCAAGTATTAAAATACACCCAACTGTCATTCTCAATCCATAATATTCCTTGGAACCTAGTCCTCCAGACCGTTGCCAAGCTGCCGATGAAATGCCTCATGGACATGTTCTTTTATGTTTGCCATTCTTCCTTAAAGGTGTTCCAACAATTCTTGAGGTCTCTTATGTCCCTAATGAAGGGAAGCCAATCTGTCTAACATCTGCCACTAATTGTGCTCGAGGTCATTCATGAAAGCTATGACTTCATTTTTGTCATTATGACAGTCCCGGACCAACTCCTCCACTAGTGTTGTAACTTAGTTAATTTGTGCCTCCAAGCAGTCAAAAGGTGGAGGTAAAACCACTTGACCGGATGAAAGAGCGCACGACTGTTCACCTCCTCTCCATAGTCATGATGTTCCCTGTGATGAACTATACACTGGCCTCATGGGTCAACTCCCCTCCTAAATCTTCCCTGCTGGCGTTCATAACACTACTCCCAATCCCTTCGCACGACACCCTCCACAAACCTGACCTTGGAACACCAACAACATGAGAATAAAGCTTCCAAAAAAACCAATTCACCACGTCTACTGCTAAGACAATGACATCCAAGAAATATCAGAATTTGATAATACCTCCGAAAGGAGGCTAGCCATTGTTCGATCATAGATCAGGTCCGCACCACCTCACTCTAGAGCTTACCCACTACCCACTGAACCACCAACCCAAAATAGTATGCGCCTCCTCATTTTAAACACAATTCCTTGGGTGGACCCTTGGGGCCGACGACCCAAACCTTCCAAACACTACAGGCACACCCTCCCTACAAGCCACCAAAGACAAAGAACAAAATCACGCAAGGACCCAAGCCACAAAAGCGAGGCTATTGACCCTAGAATCCTCCCTCACCAACCTCAACCAGATACAAATGACACACTAGAGACACAACTTGAGAAATGCAAAACAAAAACATACGAACAAGAGGAATTCTCAAAGAATTTAGACTTCTGTGATCCATAACATTTGTTTAGAAATTTTTTGGCGAAATCACATAATTGATCATTTGTCGACACGTTTCGAACCAACCAGTGTGGTTCATCGTCAAGACAAGTTGAAGATACAGATCCAGTATAGTGTGTTAAATAGTCTAAGCAGAGACTCCAACAGCTAGAACGACTAAGAGGAATTCTATGTTACCAACGTTGAAGCGACATTATCAACCAAATGTAGCCCACTTCTCTGTTTAGAAATTTGCCCACGTCTTGGACTACCCCATATGAGTTAGGTTCCCAAACAATACAAACCAACTCCAATTTGCTAGCCTACTTGAACCAACTTCCTTTTGTAGTGTTATACACCACCGTCTTTGCAAACTAGAAGTCAAAGTATTACTCGAACATTTGAATATATATATATATAATAATATATATATAAAATTTATAATCATAAATATATTATTTGAACTTCATCTCATATATATATAAAATTTTGTAAAATTCTAACGAATATAATATTTAAGAACATGAAATAGAAAAAAATAGTAGAGTCTCAAAACAAGGGAATGGAAGAAGTACACCTACCTCAATTAAACAATCATTTTTATTTTTTAAAATAATATTTATTAATCCAAAGTCTATTCAAAGTAAATCAAGAATTGCCTGAGTTTCGTAAAGGTGTGGAGGTCTTCATGACAAGGAAAAGAAAAAACAATAAATAAAGAGGAGAGAACTGGAGGTGGGGGTTTTGATTGAAAGGAAACCTTAGAGAGGCAAAGACGAAGTAGAAGGCTGGTCATGGCAGGGGGCGCAACCGAGCAATCGGAGGAGGCAGCTAAGGCCCTCAGAGACCTTCAACTTCATCAGCAATCTAACACAGATGGCCCTGAAAATGGATCTGTAAGTTTATATTTTTCCATTCCCTACCTAAAATTCATGCCCTTTTATATTTTTCCCTTTAGCAGTTGCTCAGCAGGTCGAACTTCGCTGATTTACAGAAGACTCCCGATTATTATACATTTGCATTTTACGCTTGTGTGGAGGCTAAGGTAAAACTATGGAATTAGTGAATAAGTTTGATGATCGTTGCAAAGATATCAAATATAAAACGCCCTGCATAGTCTCGGACTATGCTTTCTAGGCTTCTCAGGCGGGGAATGGGTGCAGTTCTGTTAGAATTCTGGTTTGCATTACATGTGTGTGGCGTTGTTATTTTTAACAGATAAAATTTAATGGATATAAAAAATTCAAAAGGGAAAATGTCTTTTACTGAAAAATTTCTACCGCTTTATCCATGGCGATTAATGAAATCTAGCCTTTCCAAAGCGCATCTAGATAAAAAAAGGGAGATGCCTGTTTGGGACAGTTGCATTATTCAGTTATTGTTCTTTGATCCTTATACAAACCCTCTGGTAGCACGTCCTATATGAGTACTAATGTTTCTGTTCAAGGATAAAGTTCTTTATTTCTCTGAGATTGGCTGATCCACGAGGTTGATTTTAGGTCAAATGACTTGGCGTACTCCATTTTGGCCACGAGTTCTTGAATCTTATCACTCTTTAATCGTAGTTTATAGACAGAAAGCCCTAATAGATTATCATGACAGAGAAACTAATGTGGAGGAGAGGAGGTTTAAGTGGAAGATCTGATATGAACATCTAATTCTTGACAGTTAATAAATATTAATTCCTCTTCTAGAACTGCAGTGTGTCATCGTGCTCGAATGTTAATAAGAACTCCACTCCATAGAAAAGTATCTGAGTACATTTTTAAAAGTTCCTCTCTTCACCTTAAGTTTGATTGTGGACACACTACAGTCTTCAAACATCCAGTGTCTTGACGTTAGCTAAAGACGTGAAACTATCAGAATGGAGGAAAGTTCTTTGTATGGGAGGAATGTGCTTCCAGTATTTTCTGAAACAATCGAGTATACGTAGGCCAAAAAGCAATAAAATATGCTGTACAATATTTTCAAGAATATTATCAAATGACTTCTGAAAAATAAGATCACGATCCAATTGTGAGCTAATGGGTAACGTTAGCAGATTTATGATACTGGAATAAACTTATTGTTGTTACTTCTCCTTATGCATGGTTTCAGGTTTCATAGAACTTTAGCTTGTCTTTATTTTCTTTGAAGTTGGTAAGTCCAGAGAACGAGGGGATAAAGCAATGCCCTTCAGAGTGGATTTTTCTATGCCACGAGGGTTTCTCCACTATAGGTGTGGTGTTGATCTTTATGTGATGTTATGCAATATATGTGTTTAACTTTTTTCCACTGTTCCTAACATGGTATTAGAGCAAGTGGACTGTCCTGTGATTTTATGAATCTTGTTGCTTTCAAATTTGTTGCAGAGCTCAAGTCATCTCCATTGTCAAAGAGTATATAGAGAAATACTTATCTCTCATGTCACTTCAGAAACATAGGGAAGCATCAATTTGAGTTTGATATTAATGGGTGTGAAGATTGTGAGCTTGTGCTACTGTCAGGTCCTTGGGCTGCAATTGTTTGTGAATTTATTACAATAAGCTTGAGCAAGAATCTGGTCTGTCTTTTATCTAAACTTGCTCCTTTCTACAGGTTTCCATATTATATCTCACACACTCTGCAAGTATTTGGGACCTATTTGCTATAGTTTTGGGTCATTTTTTGTTGGTGCAACTGCAACCTCCACTGGTATGCATTTTTAGATTTATTCTTGTTGTGATTACTTTTATGTTGCTTTTGGCAGAGCCCCAAGAGCTTCTTGATTTGAAACTGTTTGGACTTTGGTGTGATCTTTGGTGTATATATATGATTCATTGTTAGAGCTGCGGGACTATTACAATTTGCATATTGGACAAATCTTAGCAACTATGTTTATGCATGGTCAAAGATATATTGCTTTCACCTCCCTCTCATGATGCATAAACATGAGCTTTATCAATTTGCATTTCTTTTCCCGAGGATGTGATTTTGGGCATGCACTAACAATTTGGTAAAATTTTGGGGTTTATTTATCTTCAATAGCAAGGTTGTGGGGGCCCAACCCACTCCTGAAGCGTGCTCCACTCGGGAGTGGATAGGGAGCGACCTCGTGAGTGCGCTCGTGCTCCCTAAAAGAAATGTGCTCCCTGTTTTTTAGGGAGCGAATGAGGGAGCGGTTGGGAACATTCGCTCCCTTTCGCTCCCAAAGTGAAAATTTTAAGGAGGGAGTGGTTGGGGAGCAAATGCTCCTGACTGCTCCCTCAAAAATTTCGCTCCCGCCAATGAAAAAGGCGCATGACAGACAAGCAAGGGAGGGGAGGGTAGGGGAAGGGAGGGAAATTAAGATAAAAGGTCCTCCTCTCCTCCCATTATTCACCATTTGCACAGTGAGAGAGAAAGAGAGGGCTTTTGGAATTGGAGCTTGAGTTGAGGAGGGAGATTGAGAGAAAGATTGAGAGGATTTCTTAGGAGCTTGAGGAGCTTGCAAGGGAGATTGGAGCTTGGGATTAAAGGCCAAAGAGGTAGGATGTAAACTCTATTTTAGCATTTGTTTTTCTTATATGGTCATTGCTAAATGAAATTGTTCTCTTCTCTCTTTCCCATTCCCATTCCTCCATTTGTTGCAGGCTCAAAACTTCAAACATCATGGCTATATGGCTTGGCATTCTCTTGTTGTTGGCTCCTTTTTTTGTTATTATGGTGTTGGAGAGTATAAGGAGGGTTGATCATGATGAAGAGGATGAAGAAGTGGGTTTTAGTGGATTTGATGAAAACCGTGGAGGGGAGGAGTACCTTAGTGAGGAGAAAGAGGAGGGTGGAGATGATGAGAGCACAAAAATGAAACCAAACCAAACCCCATTGTGGAAATATGCTTCTAGGCCTAAAGGAGGGAAAGGGGTCGGAACCACTAAATTTACATGCCTCCATTGCAAAAACACTTACATAGGTTCATACACCCGTGCCAGAAGGCACCTCTGTGGGAAAAGGCCATGGGAAGGAGATAAATAAATAGGAATAAGAACTTGTTGAAGTGTGTCAGTGCCACGAAGAGCCAAATACATAAGGGAAGAGGAGGAAACCCAATACAAATCTAAAAGATCAAAGGGTGTCTTTAAACATGATAGCCCACAATCACATGCACAAAGAACTCCATCAACATCCTCCCATGGCAGTGGATATGGAGGCACAGGAACAAACATCCCTTTAAGGCATAGAACCATATCAGATTTCCTTGACGAAGGGTGTAGGAATGATGCGGATTAAAAAATTTACCGGTTTCTCTATGCATGTGGGATACAATTCAATGTTCTTCGCTCACCTTATTAGAATGAAATGGTTTTTGCCATTAATGATGCCCCCCAAGGATACAAGAGCCTCGGGTATGACAAGGCTAGAACCATGGGACTTGATCATGAAAAAGCAAAAATAGCACATTCATTGGGTAAAATGACAAATTCTTGGAATGAACATGGGGTATCCATTGTATCTAATGGATGGACAAATGTGGTATCCATTGTATCTAATGGATGGACAAATGTAAAAGGCAAGCCATTGCTAAGTGTTCTTGCTGTGTCTATGAATGGTGCAATCTTCCTTTTAGCATATAATTACTCAAAAAAGTTCAAGACCGCCTTGTCATCCAAGTCATCACTGATAATGCTTCTAGTTGTAAGGCAACGAGAGCAATTATTGAGGATAGATACCCCAACATATTTTGGTCTGGGTATTTGGTTCACTCAATGAACCTTTTGATGCATGATATTATTAAAAACAAACAATCTTAATATAGTTGGATTGGTGATTTGTACAAGAGAAGCAAGAAAATGATAAAATTTATTACCAATCATAGCAATACCATGGGATTTTCCGCAATCACTCAAGTTTGGAGCTGTTGAAGATTGCAAAGACTAGATTTGCTAGCTATTACCTCACTTTCATGTGCCTTTTAAAGGTAAGAGAGTCATTGATGGACAGGGCTCCAACTGCAATTGATAGGCAAGGTTTTAAACAGGGGGAGGAGACCACTCTTGATGGTTTGTTTTGGGCACGTGTGAGGGAAGTTTTGCAATTCACCAAGCACATTTATAGCATGATTCGTTTTGCAGATATAGATAAACCAGTGATTGGGGAGGTGTATGAACAGATGGATAGCATGTTGGGGCAAATTAAAGATATTGTTCAGGAAAGGGATCCCAAATTGTATACTATGATTCACAATTGTGTGTGTGCATGGTGGAATAAACTTAATTTTCCACTACATGCCTTGGGGTATATCCTTATGCCAAAATACTACTCTCGATCTTGGTTGGGCCAACCTGCACCTAGGGGTGGGTTTAGGATCAAACCCCATACAGATCCAGAGGTATCTAAAGGATATATGGAAGCATTAGACAAGTTGGTCCCTGACAAGGAGTGTGGTATCTGCGTTTTGAATTAGGCAGATACTTCAGTTGCACTATTTCGTTTGGTTCTTTGCATGCAATGGAAGATAGAGACAGATTTGATGCTATCACATGGTGGGAAGCATATGGCGGCTAGGGACTTTTGCCAAAATTGGCAAAAACATTGCTCTCACAGGTTGTAAATACTTCTTCTGCAGAGAGGTGTTGGAGCACCTATAGCTTCATCCATAATGTGAGAAGAAACAAACAATGAAAACCGGGTAGAAAGCTTGGTTTATGTGCACTACAACTTGAGGTTATTGAGTCATTATTGTGATTGAGCTTATGAAGATACATCATATAAAACTTGGGACAACAACCCACAGGGCAATAATTTGGAGGATGGCACTATACATCTAAAAGAATTGGAAGCAAAACTTTTGAAAGATGATGATGAAGCAACAACAACAATTATGCCACCCCCACCATCTAGTAGCAGTGCTCGAGTTCCAATAACTGTTTCTTTGCTGCCGTCCCCTCCATCTACATCCTCATGTGGAGGGCATGTGCCTTTTGGTTTTGGTCGTGCGACTAAGCGAGAGGAGACTCCTAGAAGACCACCACAACCTGCTCAGAAATTAGACATTTCCTGTGGAAAGAGGACCAAGCATTAGCAATAGATAATATATTTACTTGTCTTTTGTAGTTTCTAGTAGTTTTTATAACTTTTGACTCTTTCATATTTATTATGATATTTTTTGTAAACAATATATGACATTTTAAGTTTGAAGTTTGAAGTTGACAATTTTAAGTAATTGGTAATGAATTATGAATATGATGCTTCGTGAAAGTTGAAACATTTCATTTCATGTTAGATATTTTTTTGTTATATTTTGGTTACTTGGTAATGGTAATGGTTACAAGTACAACTTAAGTGATCAATGATGGTAAATGTTATATATTGAATTTTGAAAGCTTGAAACTTTAAGATTGATGAATCATGAGACTCAATATGTTATATGTTACTAACTTGTGGACGTGGTTGATGAAGATTATAACTTCTAGATGATTGATGTTATATGGTTCAATCCATGTTTTTATGCTTTTTTATATCTAATTCATCATTCTAATGCTTTTGTTGACGTATATGCATCAAATTATATAAAAATTTGCCCCGGAACTAGGAGCTTTTGAAAACGTCACTCCCTGCTCTTGCTCCCGCTCCCGCTCCCAAGAAAACTTGTTCAGTAGTGAAACATGTTATTTCTCGTTGTGCAATTTGTTGAGGGTGTGAATGTTTATTTTTAGTGTGGGCGTTGTTACTCCTCCTTCCAGTAGGGGTACCTATAGTTAAATTTCACTTTGATTCAACATGTTAGATTGGAGATAGGACTATTTTTGGACATTTCATGGATCCTGAAAGGCTTCCATGTCCAAAATTCAACTAGGGCTCGTGTTGTTGAGAATCATGCATGCTTGACATACCACATTGAAATTTTGGCAATATAAGTTTTTTAAAGCAAAATTTAGCAAGTAAGGGGGGATGTGAACATAGTCATACATGATCAAAAGGTGACAAAGTATATTTGCGTTGCATATGAGATGATTTATGTTGCATGTCATGCATAGAGCCTGCTATCATTTGTGCCAGCCTTTTGGAGCCCCAAAGTAGCAAAACTTTGAAGTCCTACCACCCATGCAAGCAAATTATTACAGTTTCCAACTCATATTGTAAGTTATTCAAGGTGGCCTATAACTAATGCCCTAGCTCCAAATTGGGCATGTGATAGCTCTTTGGAATCCTCGTGATAGGGCCCATCTCCCTTAAGCAAAACGCTAGACAAATCTAGTAGGGTGTTTTTTGCAAAAAACAATTTTTGTGACTGGTCAATTCGCATGCCAACTCATACATGGTAGTCAAAGAAGGGTCAAACTAGTAGTTGGAGCCACCTAAGCTAGTTATTGGGTTACTATTCGCTTAGATCAAGTAAAATGTGGCTGAGTTGGACCATTTCTTAGAGGTGGACACAACCTTCAAGGTTTAGCAACTATTTCACACATGAATCAAGGGAGTGTGGTCATTATTTTAAATAAATAATAATTTATGGCCTTTTTCTTTCCTAGTTGGATGGATCTATTATTTCTCATTGTACATTTGGCTTTGACCACTTTATTTTATTAGTTTTAGTTTCTAGAAGTAGACTAGATGTAGAATTTCCTTGCTATATATCTAAGGAAATTCCACAGATAATATCATTTTAATGTAAAGGAAGTTCCTTACTTCCTCGACTTCCTTATTTGAAATTCATGGTTGGATAGTGGTTCCTCTCCATGGGGCTTAATGAAAATTTTCTTGGCATTATTGGGGTTTGGATTTTATTATGTGATGTACGTTTCGACTTATAAGGCTTTTCTTTCTTGGTTCCATTTGCGGTAATCTAAAGAGTTCAAATTTGTGAGTGATTTGAGATCACCACAAGGCTTAGTGTGATTGTTAAATTATGGTATGTTCTATGCTTAGAGCAGTTTACTTATTTTTCTTATTATGATCCACAGATTAACAATCACATGTACATTAAGTAAAGTGCAGATAGAACATTTAAACGATCAACAGAAAACAAACCAAGACAAGAGACATAAGATGTGGCGGCTAGCCAGGGACAAACCCCAATATGGGGAAACCCTTTGATCAAATCTTCTTTTATCTTCAATAATTCAACAGAGAGAAATAGTACAAAATTCTGATTTATATCATTAGCAACAAACCCTAGATCCGCAAAGTCAAACTTGGTCAAACAAGTTGAAATTGACCTCCAATATGCTTGGTCAATTTCTAGTCAACTTGCCCTTGAACAGCCTGAAGAAGCAGCCCTAGAACAACCCCAAAAGTTCAGTCGATTTGCAAATTTTTGAAGTCAACTTGCAGCACTAAAATAGGGCAGCCAATATCGGTCAAACCGGAGGTTAGATCACCTCGAGCCAAAAATTGTGGCCTGCCAAGGAGGATTAGCCACACCAAATCCGCAGTCAAGGAGTCCACGTTGGGCACCGCTGGACAAAGTACCTTTCTGCAGCTTGAAACCCTAGAAATTTGCGTCCTTTTTCCACGCGTGTGAGAGAGAGTCTTTCTGCACAGGAGAGAGAAAGAGACTCCTTTCTGCGCAGGAGAGAGAGAGAGAGAGAGAGAGAGAGAGAGATGATGAGAAGGGAAGTGACCAAATGAGGAGGAGACATCCTGTATTTATATGCAAACGTTGAAGATGAATAGATGTGTCTTTTGGGCTTTTGAGCCTACATAAGTTGCTGGCCGACTTTTACAATTTGTCCATAATCAAAATAAATTCATATCTTCAAAAATACTTATTGGAATCAGATGATCTTTAGATCAATCCTACACCTCTCGACGAAAGGAATCGAAGAAAAATATTATCAACCATGAATAAGGTGATCCACATGGAGTTTGGCCCTAGTTGCCACTTTTAACAATCCCTCTCAACTAGGGAGAACTTCATCTGCAATTTGTCAGACCGTCGCTACTATTCATCCATCAAATGCACTGCCTTGTACAAATTGACCTTTGCTCTGCTCTGCTCTGTTTTTCTTTGCTCTGTTCTGGTCTGCTCGAACTATGAAGAAGAAGAAGTGATCGAGGATGTATCGTACCATCCTGCATTGACCTGAAGCCAGTCTCAGAGTGTGTACCACTCTCACTGGTCCTAGACCAGTATCATTGATCTCAGACCAATGGAGGTCATCCTATCATAGGGAGTACGGTAGATACAATGATGCGTCCATCGATAGAACTACTATGGTCCTTGCACTCATTTCCCTGCTCATTGATTAGATGAGAGGTACTTCCCATGAGTCCCAGACTGCATGGGTAGGATGCCTTGACTGGAGAACTAATCATTGTGTCCACAGGAGAACGAATTGTCCTGTCTAGTGGATGCCACGGAGAACTAATCATCCTGGCCTACAGGGGAATGAATCATCATGTTCCACAGTCACCATGGAGAACGAATCATCCTGGTCCACAGGAGAACTAATCATCCTGTTCCATAGTCGCCACAGGGTGTCATATGGGAAGGTTGAACCTTTTACCCTGTACAAAGTGCACCAATAGGGGATGGTGAGTCACCCTGTGGTCATATGTTGCTCCAAGAAGTACCCCGCGCCCCCCCTGAGCTCCCAGAGGTCAGTACATCATACTTGACCCTCATCAGAGGGTTTCTGAATGACACCAAATCGTTCTCGGATGGTCAGGAATTTGACCTTTCCTAGGGGCTTTGTTAGAATGTCGGCGACCTATTCATCTGTACCGATATGTCGGAGCCTTATTGCTCCTTGCTGCACCATATCTCGAATATAGTGGAACCTGATATCGATATGCTTGGAGCGATCATGAAATACGAGATTTTCTGATAAACAAATCCCGCTCTGGTTGTCACATAGAATCACGGTGGTATCCAATGTAAATCCAAACAACCCACTGAAGAGCTTTCGCAAGTGTATTCTGCCTCGGCGGTGCTCAAAGCCATCGACTTCTGCTTCCTGCTCATCCAGGATATCGAGGTAGATCCCAAAGAAAAACAGTGCCCGGAGGTGCTCTTTTGGTCCTCCACATTGCCTGCCCAATCAGCATCAGTATACCCAAGTAGTCTCACATTTTTGGTAGTGTATCTTAATCCATGAGTGATTGTGCCACGAAGATATCTCAGCAGATTCTTGGCACCAATCCAATGTGAGTGGCGATGCTAAACCATATGTTGACTCAAAGTGTTGATTGCAAAGCATATATCTGGACGGGAGTTCACCAAGAACATTAATGCTCCGATGGGCTGTCGATACTTGGTAGCATTTCGTAAAACGGGTCTGGCAGCACTGCCTCTTAACTTCTTAAAGTCAAGCTCCATCGTGGTAGTTACGGGCTTGCAATCCACCATGCCGAATCTTTCCAGTATCTTCACCACATACTTTCCTTGAGATAGGAAAATCTCCCCTGGTTTCTGCCAGACTTCGAGTCCTAGGAAATAGTGCATGAGTCCTAGGTCTTTCATCTCAAACTCAGAAGCCAGCTCCCTCTTACATTTGTGAATGAGAGGGTTTGCACCTGTTAGAAAGAGGTCGTCAACATAAAGCACCAGTATGAGAGGCTTGTCATTTATAACCTTAAAGTAAAGGTTAGGGTCGGCTTCACTTCTAGTGAATCCCATCTTCATCAAATAACTATCGATTCTCTCATACCATGCTCGAGGTGCTTGCTTTAGCCCATAGAGGGCCTTTTTCAACCTGCACACATGAGATTTTCGATTATAAATCTCAAATCCTTTGGGTTGCTCCAAGTAGACCTCCTCTTTGGTCGAACCATGCAAGAACGCGATCTTAACATCCATCTGATGTAGGTTCTATCCTTGTGAAGCAGCAAGGGCTATGATCAAGCGGATGGTGGTATATCGGGAACAGGTGCAAATATCTTGTCATAGTCTATACCTTCCTTCTGGGAGAAGCCACGAGCGACAAAATGAGCGTTATATTTTTCTGTACTTCCATCAACTGCATGCTTTATCTTGTAAATCCATTTTGAAGTGACAACTGCCTTGTCCTGGGGTCTGGGGACCACGTCGTGGACATTGTTCCTCATAATAGACTCATATTCTTCGGTCATAGCATCTTCCATACTTGATGCTTGATGGCATCTGTGAATGATGAAGGCTCATTTTGGATGATCGTGCTCATGATGGTCAGGTATACCTAGTACCTGTCCGGTTTCTTACTTTCACGGAAGGTTCCTCGGGGTGCTGTGTGTCCTTCAACATCATCAAGTGTCCCCCTAAGCCATGAAGGCCTCTTTCTTGAAGAGGAAGGCTCAGGCGGAGGAGGATCAATAGGATCCAAGGGTTCTTCCACATCGGGCATTGTCTCATCTTCTTTTTCCTTCGGTTCCCTGGTGTCAGTTTTTTGAGAGCTCCTCAAAGTAGGAAGATTGTCCACCTTGCTAAGGGCCATATCTTCGTCAAAGGTGATATCATGACTAATCTCGACTTCCCTTTGACCAGCTACATAGATTCTATAGCTCTTAGTATTTTCACTATAGCCCATAAAGATTCCTTTCTTTCCAGATGCACCCAATTTATTCCTTTTCTCTTTTGGCACATGAAAATATACAGGGCTTCCAAAAATTCTAAAATGGGATACGTTAGGTTTCTTACCAGTGAACATCTCTTAGGGAGTCTTGGAACCCAATGTTTGATGAGGGCATCGGTTTTGTACATATGTGGCAGTGTTTGCAGCTTCGGCCCATAAAAACTTCGGAAGTCTTTGATCATGGTGGAGCATAGCATGGACAACTTCCACAATTGTACGGTTCTTCCTTTCTGCCACACCATTATGCTCAGGAGTATATGGTGTAGTGGTCTCCCTCTTAATGCCAGCCTCATTGCAAAAGTTATGAAACTCATTGGATTCATATTCAGTCCCGTTATCAGTCCTTAAAATCTTGATCTTCTTTTCGGTTTGATTCTCGGTCAAGGCTTTGAAGTGTCGAAACTAGGAGAACACTTCATCTTTCTTTTTCAAGAAGTATATCCAAGTCTTGCGAGAATAATCATCTGTAAAAGTGAGGTAATATGAATATCTTCCCAAGGATTTCACAGGCATCATACCAGATATGTCTGAGTGAACCAATTGCAATATATCAGAGGTCTTGCTTTGGCTTGAGGGAAATGGTCCCCTTTTGAGCTTTCCTTCAGCACATCCCGGACATACACCTTCTTGCTCTACTCAGATTTCGGGCGTCCCTGTCACCATTTGTCTAACATCGGGTAGAGGTTTATAATGAAGGTGAGCAAACCTCTGATGCCATAGTTCGAACTGAAGAGATGTGTCACAAGACATAACACCTAGCAGACTTCCTCCGACTTGATATAATGAATCAACTCGAAACCCAAGAGTGAAGGCATCTTTAATATTCTTTTTCCATACACGTACCTTGCCAGCGCTAAAAGCCACTTTGTAGCCTTTGTCTTCCATAGCCGAAAGGGACAACAGGTTCTTTTTAAGATCAGGTACATATAATACATCTTGTAGGTGGATTGTATTACCTTGATTCAATTTAAGAGAGACATTTCCTACACCTTTCATGGGATATTTCGAATTATCTCCAAGAACAATTCCCAGGTTGGTTTCTTTTTCTATTAGATTATGGAGAGCTTCTTTGTAACCAGTGAAGTGCCTTGAGGCACCACTATCAATAAGCCAATTTCCCAGTGAGTCTGGAGGAGCAGAGGTAGATAGAGCAGCCGGTAGATAATATTCATCTTGCTTATTGTTAACGGTGTTAGGTTCATACCTGGAATTTCTTGCCTTCTTGAATGGTTGTCCTCTTCCTTGATTTCCAACACTCCTTTTAACTCGACCATTTGACTTGCCATTTCTTTGATTGCCTTGAGAGGGATTTTGATCATCATCCCGGTGTGAGTCCCTTTTATCAGGACACTCCCTTGCATAATGACCTAGTTTATTGCATTGGTAACATCGTCCTTTTTTTCCACCCTTTGGTCCAGCCTTTCCTTTGGATTTAGCCCTGGAATTATTTCTTCTTTTAGCATGAGAAGAAAAGGAAGCGGGATGACCTTTAAGTGTGGGCATTTCTTGTTCTTCCATCCTTGCTTCTTCTTGAATGCATCTTGCCATTAATTCCTCAAATCTAGGAATTACATTATTGTTGAGGATAGTAGTCCTGAATATATACCATTCAGATGGTAGTCCTCCAAGAGTTGTGAGTGCCATTTCCTTGTCAGGAATTACTTCCCCAATAGATAGTAGATCGTTCTTGATCTCGATGATCCTTAAGAAATATGCTTGCATATTTTCATCTTTGCCCTTCTTAATTTCCTTCAGCTTATTTCTAAGAAACAAGACTTGATTTGCATCATTAACTTTAAATAAACTCACCAGTCTATCGTAGATTTCCTTGGAGGTGTTCAGCTCAGAAACATAGGCCACCAAGCGTTTGTTGATAGAGTCCCGGATGATCTTCTTTGCTTTGACTTCTCGCTTGGTCCATTTGTTCCTGGCAGTAGCAGATGCATTTGATGGAGGCTCAACAACTCCGCCTCTCACATAGTCCAACACTTCTTGTTCTTCTAATGTTAGATCGAGAGACATCTTCCATCCGTGGTAGTCAGACTTCTCATGGAGTTTGTCTTTAGCAGGGAAGTGTGTTGAGGACCCTATAGTTTCTTTTAGATAGCCTTGCCAACCTTCTCTTCGGTGATTGCTCTTGCTCTTGCTTGGGCTTTGTCTTCACCTCAACTCTGATACCATGTTAAATTATGGTGTGTTCTATGCTTAGAGCAGTTTACTTATTTTTCTTAATATGATCCACATATTCGTAATCACATGTACATTAAGTAAAGTGCAGATAGAACGTCTAAACGATCAACAAAAAACAAGCCAAGAGAAGAGACACAAGATGTGGCGGCTAGCCAGAGACAAACCTCAATATGGGGAAACCCTTTGATCAAATCTTCTTTTATCTTCAATAATTCAGCAGAGAGAAATAGTACAAAAATCTGATTTATATTAGCAACAGGAAACCCTAGATTAGCAAAGTCAAACTTGGTCAAACGAGTTGAAATTGACCTCCAATATGCTTGGTCAATTTCCAATCAACTTTCTCTTGAACAGCCTGAAGAAGCAGTCCTAGAACAGCCCCAAAAGTTCAGTCGATTTGCAGATTTCTGAAGTCAACTTGCAGCCCTAAACTAGGGCAGTCAATATCGGTCAAACCAGAGGTCAGATCACCTCGATTTCTGTGCCAAAAATTGCGTCCTGCCAAGGAGGATCAGCCACACCAAATCCGCAGTCAAGGAGGAGTCCACGCTGGTCAAAGTACCTTTCTGCAGCTTGAAACCCTAGAAATCTGGGTCCTTTTTCCACACGTGAGAGATAGAGAGTCTTTTTGTGCAGAAGAGAGAAAGAGACTCTTTTTTGCGCAGGAGAGAGAGAGAGAGAGAGAGAGAGAGAGAGAGAGATGATGAGAAGTGAATTGACCAAATGAGGAGGAGACATCCTGTATTTATATACAAACGTTGAAGATGAATAGGTGTGTCTTTTGGGCTTCTAAACCTACATAAGTTGCTGGCCGACTTTTACAATTTGTCCATAATCAAAATAAATTCATATCTTCATAAATATTTATCGGAATCAGATGATCTTTAGATCAATCCTACACCTCTCGACGAGAGGAATTGAAGAAAATTATTATCAACTATGAATAAGGTGACCCACATGGAGTTTGGCCCTAGTTGCCAATTTTAATAGTGATTGATCCACTAAGGGAATTTAAGTCACATGGAAGGAGAGATCAGGGCACTAGATCTTATCTCGTCCGTCGTTGGTGTGAAGTAAACATCTAGCTTCTTTGTTAGGCAAACCCTTGCGGGGGTTCCCATAGTAAACACTTGGTTTGTTTTATGCCATAGTCAATCCTTGGGTCATGGCTAATCTTATCGAGGAATATTCTCTTGTGAGTTTTGACTTTGCAATTTATTGGCCAAGAAACTACCCATCCTTAGATATTATTCTCTGCTCCCCAATCCATTATTCCAGGTAGTTGACATAAGGAGGGTCATTCTTCTTAATATCCTCTTGTCATTAATATTCCCTTGATTCCATTGCCCTTGAATATTGGCACTGATCTTCTCATCTCCTCCATCACCAATATTTCCTTTTTCTCTTAAAACCCAATTTGATCACTGGGGTTATTTGTGATATCACCTTGCTCCTTATTGTTTATGCCCGAGTTATTTTTAGGGGAGCCCCCCATGAAGTCAGAGGAGAGCTGGCCTAAAGAGGCAAAGGTCGCTGAGGTGATAATGGGTGATCTATCGAGGTTCCACTTAGATTTTATGGTGTGGGTTGGAGCTTTCATCATTTTATTGTGCAATTTGAGTGATAATAGGCAACTTTTATCTAGTTTAGCAAGTTCTCCTACTATGACACTTGATTTCAACTTAGCCAAGTGATGTAGCACAACATTCTTTATATATTGACTCTCTTTGACAGGTCTCTTATTGTATGTTCATGTTTCTACGTGTAAACTTTCTAGTCTACCCCATCTTTATCAAACACTGTACTGTGTGTAATATGTATGCAACTCGAAAGCACATCCCACCCTAGATCTTCAACATGCACGTTTTTTGGGTAATTGTTTGTGGAGGGAAGAGCAATTTTGTGCTCCAACATTGAAAAATAGAGGCCTCTATTTTTTTTCCTTGAGCTCATCTCATTTTATCTTAATAGGGGATGTATTTTCTCCTCTTGTGAGTATAGAGAACAAATCAAAATATTTTGTCAAGTAGGTCATTGAGAAGGCTTCATGAGTTCTCGAGTACTAAACAGGAGGAGTCATTTTTGATTCTCATTTTTAGCATTTTGATTTGATGCCACCATATGCATCGAAAAGGGAGGAGGCAACTATTTGTTAAAGTGAGTGAAATTATGGAAAAATGAATGTATATTTTTACTAGATCTCCTTTATTTCCTCTTGAGGAATGAAATTTGTTTTCAAGGATAATTTTTTATTCCTTCGAGGGAGGGATGTTTTTTCTTTGTTTTTTTTGGGTGGTGTTTTTTTTTTTCCACAAGGTTAAATTTTGAAATAACAAATTATATTTTCACAAAGGCCCTCACATTCCATGTGCCTTGCTCGAACATTTTGCAAACCTTTTTTCCATTATATTGTAGAATTTCCCAATATATTTTTGTACATTGATGCTCTGGATTTGGAAATTTCATGAGAAATGGTGTGTTTTTACGAACTTTTCATGACATACTTTTTGATGAAGTTGACTCACTTTTGATTGATAAGACTGGACTTGACTTCATAATGAAGTTGCATTGTTGCGGGATACTATTGCACAATTACATGTATTTATTATCCTACTACAAGTTGAGGTCAATTTTGTGTAGGACTTTGTTTGTAAGCTCCAAAGAGGTTGTTCTTTATTTTTGCATTGGCCTTCACACATCATGTGCCTCGTTCAAACATTTTACATGCTTTTCCCCACTAGATTGCATAATTTTTTGATATGTTTTCTGCCATGGAATGCTCTTAATGAAGAAGTGTCATTGCTATAGAAATCCCATGAGAAGAGATTTGCTTTTTTTCGAACTTCTCATGACATACTTTGTGATGAAGTTGCATCACTTTTGATTGCTAATGATGGAATACACAATGAAGTTTCTTCATTGCAACGTATTATTGTCTAGTTGCATGTATTTAATATCCAACTGTGATATGAAGTCAATTTCTTTGTAGGACTTTGTAAGGTTTGTAAAGAGGCTATTCCACTTCAAGAAGATAATGCTTTTTCTGATGCATATCAAGATTTGAAGACTAATTATGATCCCCTATAAATAGTTGGATGAGATGGACAAGATTATCCTAGGATTTGTGGCGCCACGATCAAGGTCTTATTGAGATTGAAGAAAAGCCCTCAGATGCAAAGGAACATGATGCTTTGCTTGTTGATGCATCTACTTTTGCATCTTCTTCTTCGTTTGCTTACACAATTTTTTTATTAACTGAAGAAATCATGCCTGGAGCAGTGCTCAGGCATACATAGTCCTACTCAAGATTGGACCACAAGACTCGAGGGGACCAAACCTCCCCACCTAATTGTTGGACTACATCCTCGGGACTTATTTTCTCACACACTTGTGGGTACCTAGAAGCAATTTTTTGCTGTTGTTGACTTAGAGATATAGGTGAAGGACATAGTTTTGGATACTTATAAATTCTAATGCCACTTTTTTTACACTATTGGTGACTCATGAGTACTATTCTCCTGAGTTTAAGAAGCAAACTAAAGGATTTGATGCTAGATTGCTTTTTTAGATGGGACATATGGGCGTTGGACTTTGTAAACAAAGACAGGGAATTACCACTCCTATTGATCTTGAGATGAGACTAGTGAAAGTAGGCCTCAAATTTTTTGAGACTTCATTGCTAGATACAAGTGGCTTGTTCCTTTTACAACTATTTTGTAAGAGCCAAAATCCTACACCATCTCTGTATCATTTGATGATTTGTCTATATGAGAGCTTGAATGCAATCTTGATTTACAGGAACCATATTTTGTACATTTTTTTTAGCCAACATCAAACATTTTATTTATTTATTTATTTATATATATATATATATATATTTTTATATTTATATTATATTTTTTATTATCTACATCATAGTTGTATTGACACCGTAGTCATCACAATTAAGGGCATTATTTAGATATTGAAATTCATATTGGTATGCTAATAATGCTTCTTACATATCCTTAGTGAAGAGGCATGAAGGTAACATGTTGGACTAACGATGACTAATGAGGATTATTTTGGTTGGATTGATGACTGGTTGTGGCACAATTTGAGCACTTGTTTAGGGACCTTTTATCGACATGTGCCATCATCTAGTTAATTATATTGTCCTCATTGTTCTCATTTCTTGATTAATCATTTGTAGTCTCTTCTCTTGTCAATTTTTGATGGTGACCTCTTTTTCTTCTTTTGTATGTGTACATTTTATTATGGGAAGGCTATCCTGGTGCATGTGTTAGTTGGAGCACTTGTTGAGTTTCACCCTTTTGCTTAAAAAAGCCACATGGTCAATTCTCTTTGATTCCTTGTTGGAAATGGTCTTGTTGATTTTTGACATTTGAGCATCATTAGATCACTCATCTCAAGTGGGATTCTTGATTTGCATGACTATAGCTCTCTTGTTGATCTTTGACACTCTTGTCTTCACAATATCTCCGTCGAATTACACTTATTAGCTTTAGTGTGTTGTTTGCTATCTACTATGCCATTTTTGGACATTGTTCCTTGACGATTATGGGGATTTGATTCTTTGCTTTGATTGCTCATGCACTTGCATCTTTAAACTTGTGTTTGCTTCATTGCTTTTTTGAAGAGGATTATGTGAAGATGTTTTGGAGGTTATGATTTGGAAGCAAGAATCTTTATTTAAATTTGTGATTGCCTCACTATTTCTGAAGTGGATCATGTGAAGGTGTTTTGGAGGCTATGATTCTAGACACTAGCTTTTCATTGAGAGCTTGTTTGTACCTTGCTTTTATTAGGTGGTTGTTGGCAATGTTGGTCTTTCTTTATTTCTTAACCAATTTAACATTGAGGAGGTTATTTGAATGTTATTTTGGCTTTCTTCTTTTGTACCATGTCTTTCCTAATTGAGTTATTTTATTTTATTTTATATTGTATATTTTTATCATTTTTATATTTTATTTTATTGTATTTCTTTACACTAAAATAGTTACCATTTGTTTTAAAAGATGGTTGTGGCCACACTGTATAGCAAGTTAATGCAAAGAAAAAATTATATGTTTAATATCAGGGTTTCAAAGAGGTCTATACTATCAAAGTGATTGCCCACTGTTTGAGCTGTTTGTACATTCCTAGGAATACAAGCATAGAGCCAATTGGTACATAATGCGTAGTATATTGTTCTCATAACAAAACTACTGTACAATTCATTTAAAAATGTGGCCTTAGAGGAATACATGCACATTAAGGGCTTCTTGTTTGATGTTAGCTTGAGGATTCGACTCTAGATTTGCATTTCCAGATGCCATGTCTCCTTGTACTTGTTTTTTTTCTTTGTTTTGTTTTACTTATCGAAAACGGTTATAGTTTATATTAAAAAAAATCCAAAGTCTACTGGCAGTTACATTTAGGAGGCCCAAGAACCGGCTTTCCTGAACATATAGATAAACTAACACCATACCCTTAATGTACTGAATCTTCTTAACTCTGTTAGTCGAGTTGGTTTCTCGAATTTCCCCATGCTTGTGAGTACAGACAAACTGTTGAAGTAAAAGACAGTAATACATGAGAAACATAATTAAGGGATTGGATCCCAATCTTCAACCCCGTCTCTTATCCGAATGCCTGCAGGAAGGAGGACAACTTTTTTGGCTTCCACATCCACTTTCTTATTATTCTACCGAAGAATGTGAAAAAAGTTCACCTGAAGAAAGGAGCCAACTAGCTTCCTTATTCTGGCAACAACTCTTGCTAGCCGAAAGTCCCTCGGGGACGTGTTATCCACTAGAATTCGAATCAAGGATTGGGAGTCACCAAGAATAATGGCTTTCTCAATACCAAGATCTTGTAAATGCTTAAGACCCTGCAACAGAGCCATGGCCTTTGCTTGCATGTTGGTACTATGACCCAACCCCTAGGCATACCTGTTCTCTATGCAGCCATCTGCATTCCTGATGACACCTCCAGCCCTAGTAATTCCCGGATTTCCTTTGGCGGCCCCATCAAAAAACAAGGAGGAACCATCATGCTTATGTAGCCACATGAGGAAATCGCCCTCATCAAGCTTGATCTGCTAGTTTTTCATAGTTTTGAACTGTCTCTCGTCCTCAGAAAACCGGAGGCCAAGCTTGCTCCCCCACGCCAGTGCTTGAGGACTTAACATTTTTTATTTTTATTTTATTATTTTTTTATTATTATTTTTATTATTATTATTATTATTTTTTATTATTATTATATTTATTTATTATTATTATTTTTTTTTTAATTTTTAATTTTATTTATATTTTTCTATCTCCAGCTTCTCAAATTTCTCACCGAGAAATTCCTTGAGCAGGACGTTGGCTTTTGCCAAAACAAGGTTACCCTTCTACGCTTTCTCTTGAAAAATTCTGTGATTGCGCTCAATCCATATTTGCCAGAAAATGAGTTTCGGATAAACCAGCCAGGCTGCCTTGAACCAATTATTTTTGGGGAACTTTCCGGGATAGAGGTGAGCCCAATCAGCAAAGAAACCAACAACCGAGTTGGGCAGACAAACAGTGGATCCCCATGAGGAAAACGCATTAGCCCAAATACTCTTGTCGAACCTGCATTCAATTAATAAATGAGTGGCATTTTCTTCATTTTCCAAGCAAAGGTTACATTTGGAAGGGCCCAGGAAGCCTTTCTTTTTAAGCCTATCCTCAGTTAAAATGCTGTTGTGGCACAACAACCAACTGAAGAAATAGATTTTTGACACACATTTCTGCCTCAAAAGTCCTCTCCAAATCGCAGGGCAGCAAGGAGCACGAGGAATTTTTTTGAGTTGTGCATAGCCTTGAGCAACAGTATAAGAGCCAGTTTGAGAGCCCCAGCTTCTCTTATCTTGTTTTTTGATGCTAATCGGGCTCATACCTTTCAGCTTAGTCAGCAGGATTGTCCACGCCTGATCTAGAGCATCCGACATTTGAGGTTTCTTCCAGCCTGCCCACGCATTATTCTTCTAGCTAGAGATATCCCACAAAGTTTTGATGCCGCTGTTCAAAGACTAGCTTCGAAGCTCAGAGAGCTCTTGGTCTTCACCTAAAGGTTCTTCGTTCATGATTTTATCGGTCCAGATCCAAAAGGAATGCTTTTGTATTAGTGGTAAGGCCTGCATGCAAACCCTGTGAATATGAGAGCCTTTAATGGTGTGGGTGAGGTCATCCAAGCTTCGTAACCTCTGACCCCTGAAATATTTCTTCCATAGCACCTTTTGAGCCCATCCCAGTTTTGGGGCTATTTGTCTCCACAGAATCTTAGCCCCCATAGCTATATTTTGGGTCCTCAGGTCCTTGAAGTCCAGATCTCCTTCTAGCAGAGGTTTAGCAACTTTGCCCCAATTGACAAGGGGGATCTTCCTGTTATTTGCTTGCTGCCTTTCCAAAAGAACCTTCTAATCCACTCCTCCATCTTCTTGAGGATGCTGGAGGGAACCAACATGGCCGAAAATTGGAAGATGGGCAGGCTGGTTAGAACAAACTTAATTAGCATTGTCTTCCCAACAAGATGCAGCCATGAGAAGCCCCAATACTGTTTTTTTTTTTTTTTGAATTTCTCAACCATTGGGAGCCAATATTTACTGGAGTGCCTCTTTTGGAAGATAGGAAGGCCCAAATAGATGAAAGAATTCCAAGAAGCAGAGCCAGCAAAGCCCAAACATCTAGAAATTGAGGAAAGCTCGCTGTTGGAGGTATTCCAGCCATAAAAATGGCATTTCCCTTCATTTAGTTTGCTGCCCGAAATACCACAGAAATCGTCCAACACTTTCCTGAATCTAGAGGCAGAGTTTACAGAGGCAGCGCCCAACAAAAGAGAATCATCAGCGAACAATGCGTGATTAATATCCTTGACACCTCAAGCAATCCTAAAACCCATAATCTTTTGGTCCACCTGGCACTTTTCTAAATAAAAACTCAGAACTGAAGCTTGCAAAACAAAAAGAAGAGGAGAAAGAGGGCAACCCTGGCGCGGCCCTCTAGAGGCTTTAAAGAACTTTGTTGCTCTTCCATTCATCAGAGGGGCAATCCAGGGCTTCGAGATGCAAGCTTGGACCCATCTAATAAACTCCTGACCAAACCCAAAGTTGTGCATCACATCAAAGAGGAACTTGTGGCGAACTCTGTCAAACGCATTAGCTAGGTCCAGCTTGAGCACCATACCTTTTTCTTTCCGCTGCAAGCTAGAATGAATAGCCCCTTGCACAAGGATTATGTTGTCCATGATCTGCCTACCCTGAACGAACCCCCCTTGATTTTCAGGAATGATGGAGGGCAAGAGAACCTTCAATCTGTTGGTGATCACCTTTGTTATGAGTTTGTAGCCAATGTTGCATAACGAAATCAGATGAAACCTGTTAAAAGTGCTGGCTCCCTTCTTCTTTGGGATGAGGGCGAGAAAGGCAGAATTCGTGCTTCCTCCAATTTTTTGGCAATATTGAGATTTTGAAACCATTATGTGTAGGTCCTTCTTCACTATTTGCCAATAGACTTGGATGAATTTGGTTGTGAAGCCATCCGGACCCGGGGCTTTGTCCATCTCCATTTCATAGAGCGCAACCTTTATTTCTTTTCTGGTAACTTCAGCTTCCAGCGGTTGATTCATATTTGAAGAGATCTTGGGGGGGATAACATCCAAGAACATAGTGTCCTGGTTTATTACCTCGACTTCACTATATAATTTCTTGAAGTGGGAGAAGGCAGCCCCTTTGATACTTGTGAAGTCCTTGTGGGTAACAAGATCTTCTTTTATTTCAGAAATTGTGTTGAAGGACCTTCTAGCTTGGGCTTGCTTGTGGAAGAAGGAGGTATTCCTGTCTCCCGCTTTCAACCATAGGCTACGGGATTTCTGCCTCCAATATTCTTCCTCTTGCAAACATGCTTTGTGTAATTTTTGCTGTAGATTTCCTTCTATGACTATAGATTCCTTCGTGGGGTCCTCTTCTTCCATCTGCAGTTGGTAAACCTTTACTCTTCTTAATTTCTCTTCCCATACAAAGAAAGGAGACCCTGTGACAGGCTGATTCCAGCTCTCTTTAACCTTATCCATAAAATTTGGATGCTTAATCCATAAAGCGCTGAATCGGAAAGGAATGGTCCCAAAATTTTTGTGTGCTGATAGCTCAAGCCTTATGGGTTTATGGTCCGAAATGCTGCATGGCAGAATGAGCATCCTAGCTTCAAAACCAAGGGGAAGATAGGAACTTTGAATAAGAAACCTATCTAATCATGCAACAATATGGCCAGGACCCATTCTTTTATTTGACCAAGTATACTCACCTTTCAAGGGCTTGATGTCGAGCAGATCCCAATCTTGCATGATGTCCTCCACCCATTCCCTCGCCGGATCCCTTACTATGCTGCCACCAGTGTTCTCGGAAGAGCTTAAGGTTATATTCAGATCCCCTGCGATAATAATGTTTCTAAGCATTTCTTCCTCAGCCATGAGTTTGATTGAGTTCCAACACTGCTTCTTTTCCCCTGCGTTTACCGACACATAAACATTGAAGAGACTAAAGGCCTCCCTTGTTTCTCGGCTTATGAGCATAAGCTGCCAGAGAGTATTCTGCTTTCCATTAACCAATTCCAACTTGGTTTCATTCCAGAGAGCTCCCAGCCCTCCCAATGCACCTCGGGCTGAGACAGCCTGCCCTCCACTTTTTCTCCAAAGATTCCTGCTTACTTGGAGGAAGCTCTTCTCCTCCAACTTAGTCTCCTGGATCAGTAGGATATCTGGGGTTTCTATCCTAATCAAACTTTGCATTGCTTCATCTTTTTGCTTGCTCCCCAACCCCTTGCAATTCCAGGAGACAATATTCATTATTTACCTTTCTGAGATTGGGTGGCCCCTTTGGGCCCCTATCCATGACTTCTTGTAATCTTTGGTGTTTTTGCTAGCAGCTTTTCCAACGTTGGCTGACTGCCTTGGAGTTTGTAACTTTGTCTTTATATGTTTCTCGCTCTCTTTTTTCCCGGTCAGACTTCCTTCCTCTTGTCGATCTGCGGGACAATTTTTGGGAGTCACCTATTTCTCCTTCCTCCTCAGATTCTTCCGAATCTTGGTCTTCCTCTTCCATATCTGTGGCCTTTCCCTTGGGGCTTACTACTACACTCTCACCTTGCCTGGAGTTTTCGAGAATCTCTTTCTCATTTGCCTCCTTCTGCTGCTGTTCTATTTCTTGCACTTCAATTGAGGCTGAGGAAAGGGGGCCTTTGGTTGCTGCCCTTGGCCACTAGAAGAAGGTTGCAGCCCTTTTCCTTTTGAAGCTCCAAGAGAGTGTGAGGGTTTAGGGTCAGCCCTTGATCTTTTGACCTGCTTCCATCCTTCTTCCTTTCCTTGCGCCACCTCTTCATTTTTAGTAGAGTTCTTAGCAAAATGTCTGTATTGCAGGCACTTGAAAGGAAGTTGCTCGTAGTCAAGTTTTTGCACATGGGTCCAACTTCCTACATTTATCTTTATAGTTTCCGGCAGCCCGACTTCTAGATCCACTTCGACACAGATCCTAGCGCAGTCATATTGGTCCTTGGTGCTTGCGCGATCTATGAATTTGCCCAACGCGTTGCCTATATGCTGGAGGGAATCCCAGTTCCAGCAATGTATAGGAAGATTCGGAAGCCTTACCCACGCTGGAACTGCCGACGGAACATCTTCAGCTGGATCAAAATTGGGAGTCCATCTGTTCAAATAGAGACCTTGAGGGCCCATCAATTAGGGCCCATTCCTGAAGATTAGATCCTTATCTTCTTTTGAAATAAACTGGAACAGGAAATAGCCTCGCCCTAGGAAATACGAGGTGACACTTTGCTTGATTAACAGTCTCCAGTTCTTGCAGACCCAGGCTTCCGTGGCTTTGGGAGAAGGCCAAAGGCCAGTGAACTGTCCTACCAGAGCCCTCTCTGCTAGCGACAGAGCTACCTTGATCGGCCCCTCCGGAGGAAGGGAGACCTCTGGTATATTTTTTAACAAACTTCGAAGCACTCAGTTTCTTCTTGGCTAGCATCAAAGCCAGAAGAGACTTGAAAGCGACATCTTCAGCCTTAGGGGAGGACGGGAGACTGATGGGAGGAGCCTGGGACGAGCCCAACTCATCCATGGCAGAGGGACGCAGCCCTAGAGCGGCCAACTAGCCCGTGAGAGCACGCAGTAGATCGCATAGCTCGGGGAGGTGGAAAATTGTCTCCTTGTACTTATTGAACACTCTACTCATTCTTAATCTTATCTCAAATAGAACCAATAGAAACTTTATGAGAGGTGACTAGACAATGCGAGTTCCTAGCAAGACCCCGGATTGGTTCATAAAGCCTATTGAAGTTTTCAAATTTCTCTATTTGCCTACTTTGACAAGCTACAACTTATAATAACTTTGCATTCCTATACCATTGAGTTTGCATTTGAATTGCCATTTTGTTGTGACAATGAGAGAAGTCCACTTGGAAATCCTTTATTTAATGAACTCTCCTCGACTGAGCTCTATGAAGGTCCAAGATTTCATAGGGAGCACAACGTCTGGTGTGCCTGTGGCCCTCCATCTTAGCTAAAGCCTTCAATTGAGCTTGATTCTCCATGAAGATATAACTACTCATCCTAAGGTAGTTTGGGGCTTGGAGTTGGGTCAAGTAATACTAATCAACTCATAATTCAAAGACAATCCACATTTCCAAATTAAAGCCAAAGGTAGACCCCAAAGCCATGAACAAAGATTGGAAACCCACTTTGGTTGATATTTCCAAAGAGAAGCCACAAAGGTCGATTAAACCATTGAACTAGAGAGATCAAGACTATAAGCTGCATTGGAACTTGACCTTACTAGCATTCCCATATGACTTGTGAAGGACTATAACTTTAATGAAATCCAAAAACGAAATCCCATTTTCATCTTTCCAATCCATCACTTTTTATTACAATTCACTTCATGCAAGTGAAATTGAGAAGGAAGTACTTTAAGTTGGGATAGCTTTATTGCCCATCCTGTCATCTTAATGATTACATGCCACTTTCCCTAGCTTGATTATCATGGTTAAGTGATTTATTATGGTTCTAAACTTCATGGGAGGTGGGAGATGTATGGAACCTCCCATTTATACTCAACATCCAACTTATAATGAAGTAGCCTCATTTTCCATAAGATTGATTAGGCTATTGAGGGTCTGTTACAACAAAATCTAGCACCTTAGTGTAAAGACTCACTAGGCAACCTAGATCAAGTGAGTGTCACCATTGTTACGTTAGCAACAATTCCCCTCGTTTTAGTGATGGATATAATTCAACATAAGGGAGGCTTCCCTAGTAGACCTTACGGATCAAATAACCCAATTAGCTCAAGCCAAGTGCCCCATAAGGGTTCTACAATGTTTTCCACTCAAGAATAAGGATAGGCAATTAGGGTTTAGGGTGGAATAGAGAGTAAATTCAAGATATGAGTTCAACAGTTCCTATGGCTCAATCTAGAGGTTTAGGCTAACCAATAGAGGTTGACATAGGTTCCCGAACACACAAAGTCAAGAAATTATAGTTGGCTGTCATAATCTAGCTCTTTAAATTAAAATTTGTAGCAATGCAATAGTTTGTATCATCAACAAATTTAGCCCTGGAAACTATGATAATCAAATGTGAAATAAGGGTTAAGATCATGAGTAAACAAGAGAATAACTTGCAACAATTTTCTATGGTTAAAAACACATGTAACAACACTTAAACCCTAAATGTCAGCCCTAATCAATGGCAGCAAAATTCACAATAAATGTATCTTTTACTTATTCAAAATATTCCAAACAATTCCTAACCATAGGACTGTTAAATTCGTAAAGACCAGATCTGATTCATATCCCAATCAATTTTATGCTACAAAAATCCATTTAACCCATTAAACTAATTGAAATTGCTGAATAAAGATACACTGGTATTTAACGATAAAATTTGCAGCAGAATCAGAAGGAGAAAATTAATCACACAATAAAACATTATTACAACCCTCCAATTTATCCTTTATTTTTCAGAATAAGTCAGGGCTCCCTTATAGGGAAAATGCCCCCCAAAGAATTACATATTTTACACAACAATAGAACCTAGAAACCCGCGCCCCTTGGAAAAACTTGTCCTCTTGGAAAACTTGGCCTGCTGAAAAATTCCTATTTGCAAACTCGACTTTCCTTTCTCCTATCTGCCCCTCTTATGTTGCATGCACTGGACAACTCACTGGAACTGAGCCAAGCCGTAAATCGTACAACCTCCTTGTGCAAGCCCTCGACTTGTGTGAGCTAGAGCTCGGCCCTTTTGCGAATTTGGTGCCAAGTTGGCCTCCACAAATTTCCTTCTCTCAAATTTCTTGCTGCAACACTTCTATCTCCTTTGCCCCAATTCTCTCTCTCTCTCTTCACTTGAGAGAATCACTCTCTCAATGATTCTGATGTGCTTTTCTCCTCTCATTGGGCTTTCTTTTATAATTTCTCATGGAGCTAAATCCCCAACCCTAATCTCCAAAGTGATGGATGGTTGGGATTAAATCCTAATCCACTTGAGATTAACGATAGAGATGAGATCTAATTCACTAAAGTGAATAATTCACTTTTATTTAGAAAACCTTAGCTGAATAGCCAATGTTAATTAATTAATCAATCAATGTGCTTTTCCTAAGACTTGGGAAAGAATCATAAAAGTCACTTAATAAATTGAGTACTAGAGATGTTTTGGTCCTTGGACAACTCTTGCATGCTTGATACTTAGCCTATGCAGAAGTACTTGTTTGATGTTATAATCATCAACACTCCCTCCTAGCTAGGAAGATATTCTGTGCCACTCCCAACTTATCTCTATAGAAAACAAACTACCCCTTCACCAGGGGCTTGATGAGAATATCTGCAACCCGCTCATCTGTGGAGATGTACTAAACCTTCACAGCTCCCTTTTGGACCTTTTCTTTGATGAAGTGATATTTGGTCTCTATATGATTGCACTTGTTATGGAACACTGGATTTTTTGAGTGTTTGATACAGTTTTGATTTTCACAATGCGTCACAGCGGGATTCAAATCAAGACCAAATAGCCCTGTGAGCACCTTGCAAAGCCAAATGGCTTCACAACTTGCTAAACTCTCTTCCATATACTTGACCTTTATTGAATTGAGTGCCACGGAAGCTTGCTTCCTTCTGAACTAGGAGATCATTGTTGATCCCAAGCTGAAGCAACACTTTGAGGTGCTCTTCCTGTCCCCTGTGAGCACCTTGCAAAGCCAAATGGCTTCACAACTTGCTAAACTCGCTTCCATATACTTGACCTTTATTGAATTGAGTGCCACGGAAGCTTGCTTCCTTCTGAACTAGGAGATCATTGTTGATCCCAAGCTGAAGCAACACTTTGAGGTGCTCTTCCTGTCCCTTGCACTCCAAGCCCAATTTGAGTCTATATAGACTTGCAACTGCACTCCACCATTCCTGATATCTCTCAGCATATACTTCATTGTACATTGTAAGTACTTGAGCACATGCTTCACTGCAATCCAATGCACTTTCCTCGACTCCACCATAAACTGTCTCAAGGTATTGACAACAAAGCATATACTTGGGCCAATGTTGACCAGATATATCAAAGGACCAATCAACTGTTTGTACAAAGTGGGATCCAACAATTTTGACAATGAAACATTCCTTCTTTAGATTGGTGATCATGGGTGCAGACACAGGCCTGCAATTCACCATTCTGAATCTCCTTAGGGTATCAACTGCATATTTTCCTTGTCCTAGGAAAATTTCACCTGTTTGCCACCACATTCCCAATCCTAAATTGTTGTGCATCATGCCAATTTCTTACTTGCACATCCTGATGAGCTCCTCTGACACTCTGAGAAACAGGTCATCCATATAAATCTTGAAAATGTAGCTATGGTAAGTCTTCATAAAAACATTATTTATTATCTTTGTACTTGGGGAAAACAAAATTATTATTGTTTCTAGCATGTTCTTCATGCTTTTGATTTGGTCAAAAATGTATTTTTGAAAAAAAAGAGAAATTATTTACAAGTGGCTCCACATGTGCTAAGTTGGCTTTCTTAGAAACGCACTCATTTGGATCAGATCAACTCTTCTAGATGGCCAAGTCGGTTTGCCTAGAAAGGCACCCATTTGAATTTTGGATCTCACGATGGCTATATAAGGGGCTCCGTTCGTCCTCCTTGCTAAGCAATTTGATCACACATTGCTCATTGTTCTACTATGCAAAGTGGTCTGAGATTGCTCATTATTCTTATGATTTGAAGTCTGCTAGTCCGAGATCTGCTCATTATTCATGTGATCTGAAGTCTGCTAGTCCAAGATCTGCTTCTTATTCTTGTGATCTCGTACTAGGTTGTGATCTAGAAGGTCTGTTGGTGATCTTGCTGGACATTATGTTGCAGACATTGTGGAGGAGATCTTAGCATTTGTGCAAGCCATCTCGTGGTCAGTATTATCCATGTCTTGATGTACTGTTGAAGGATCTCTCTAAGGAAAGGTTTGATTGGGTTATCCCCTGGTGGGGTTTTGCCCTGGTCTCTGACCTAAACATTGGTGTCTATCTTTTGTTCACTATGAACTTTACATTGTTATCACTGCTATTGGTTGAATTTCTGATGTATAATTGCTCGATGAAAATTGACTAAGCTAAACTAATGGTAAATAATATCACAAGTAATTATCTGTAGACCAGAAATGTTTTTTCAACATGGTATCAGAGCAAAATTGAAGTTTTTTTTTGAGAAAGGCACCTGAGTGTGAATAGCAATGGTTGATAATGTGTGGCATTGTATACTGATGAGGAGAAGGCTGCTGCATTAGAGAGGGCGCATGATCCAAGTGTGTGACCCTAGATTTGCCAGGGAAGTACTTAGGCATGAGATTTGCGAATAGAAAGAATCTTAGAATGAGATATGAATTGGAGTCATGAAGCCTGCAATAAGATCAGAGATTAGTGAGCCACATGAGGATCTGTCTCAGTTGTGTATGAGCTGTCCTTTTCTGCTGGGACGTGTCCACAACTTCAGATCCATCTTTAATATTGTGGACTAGGAAGAATGTAGACGTTTTGGCTAATTTTGTTGCTACGATAGAAATTACATTGATCTATCATTGTTTCTCTTGCTGTGAAGGTTCAAATTCCATTGGCGGAACATTTTAAACTCTGATGGACTGAGAAAAGGTCGCGGATCAGTGGTGGCTGCCTATTGATCACAAGGATGTTGTAGTGCTCGGATCCTAGATCTATTGATTTGGGGGCGAGGTTGCAGATCTATTGGATCTGTCGTTTCCATATAGATTGTTCATTCAATGTTCAGATTTGAAACAATTGCTGTGTCAATTAAGAATTCTCCCTACCCTAGAATTGCACAGCAATTAATGATCAAGTAAAGGGAAAATCTACCTGTATGATTACAGTGAATTACATACAGTCAATCAAATTTAAATAGAGGTTGGTGAAAGTTAGCCCCCTTTTTTTTGCCTTCGAGATTGAACTTTCAAAGGAAAATTGCAAACGCAAGAACTGTTGAGGGAAAAAACCAATAAAAATCTGAAGGCTTCTTGAGAAAAAGGCTGTGTTCTGGAACAAAGCCTGAAATCTGATTTCTGGTGAGGCGTCATGCGCAATGCTTTCATGTGGGTCACATTTTAGTTGTCCAATGTTGTGCTCTCTTTGTTCTATTATAGCAAAAACATATTGCTTTGACAGTATTGTAGCAAAAACATATTGCTTTGACAGTATTGTGAGGTAAGACAATGTCGGGGTTGGTTTCTCTACATCCACATTCTTCAGGTGCTGTGTATTATATAATCTGCTTCAGCGGAGATGGGGCCTGTAGCTCAGAGGATTAGAGCACGTGGCTACGAACCATGGTGTCGGGGGTTCGAATCCCTCCTCACCCACCCCAAAAGGGGACAAAAGGGAGGCCCCTCAACAAATTCAGGTGCGGTTTATTATATGATCTGCTCCTCAACAAAGAAATGGTGATACCATGATAAGTGATGCTAGATATGGACGTATTTCCCTTCACAACATTACAATGAGCTCCAAGAGTTTGTCAAAGGACTGGCATGTTGCATATAGTGATATGTTCCAAAATTTTCATGTCTAAGATATATGTTATTTTCAATTTCGCCGGTCAATTTAATACGTTGGAGTTGTATTAGATTGCTACAGCTGAAGAGCTATCATTGTTGTTGGAGAGTTATGGCTGCACATTTTGATTGAAAATAAACGTCAAAAGATTTGATTGTTCATGCCAGAATAAGGAATCTGCAGGATTTCATGTTTTCCACATGGAAAATTGTGGAAATTGGGTTATTTATGAGCCCATTTAGCTCTGATTTGAGGCTTGATCCAATATCATGTAATGCTTCTTCCATCTTTGATATCAGTCCACTGAAAGCTAGAAAGATTTACCCATCTTAACAAAACTCTAGCCTGGTTTTTAGACGGTGGTAATTTTTGGTATTGTTCGAGTGCCGCGATTCAAAAAAAAAATTCAGGCTTTCAGATCCATTAATTGGGACAATCTTGACAGAATTCTGAGATTAGCACCTTTTGAAGGATTTTGGTAAATTCAAGACTTATTGCAATCAACCCAATTTCGGATTTGTAGGCTTTTGGCCGAATTTCGTACAATTTGGTTTTTGGTTGACCGGGGCAATCATGTGCAAAGCTGTGTGGTTGGATTTTCGGTAGTGTTTTAGAGGGTATTAAATTACACTTGTTCCTTTGAGATGGTCATGGATTTGACAACAAATAAAGAAGGTTACATATAAGAACATATGTTTCTTCTCATGCCCTTAATTGCAAACATTTGTTTATATGAGTCGTGGATGCTCATATTTCGTGTTAGGCTAGGGTTTATGGAGTCTGGAAGTACTGTCCATAATTTTCGGATTGTTTAGGGTTTGTGAATCCTAGCTGAGTTTGAACAAATCCCTAGGGTTTGTGGATAAAACCCTAGGTCTGCTACTAATACTGAGATTGAATATAATGGAGGATGCAAGCCTACATACAACATATCTAGGGTTTGTATACCCTAGACAAAATTTGAAGAATTATCAAATCTAAGGTTTGGACTTAAAACCCTAGCTGATCAATTATAAGCCCTATCTAGACAAATGGTTGAAGAAGAAGAAAGTCGAGGGCTTGTGGACTAAGTCCTAGGATGGATTGCTCCCACTAAACGAAGGAAACCCTAGTTATATGGACAAGGAGGATTTGTTAATTGGATGCAAAAAGACCAAGATCAAGAGGGCGCTGATATACCCTCAAGAGATAAGTACTTTCTTGATTATTTCTATTTTTGTTTTATTTCCAGTCTCATGTCTTTATTTATCTTGCTTGGTTGTATTTGTTCTTCCTTGGCCTCCCAGTAAGGATTGCATGTATATAATTAAGATTGCCAAGGATGTGGCAATTGATGGAAAAATAAGGTGACAAGAAGACTTGGTGTTGATTAGCATTAAAGTCAGAGGGAGCAGACATGATCAACCTAGTTGAAATATTGTTTTTAATCTATAAAAGTTTTTTATGACTTCCAAGATAGGTAGAAGTCTTGTAGAATGATGTTGATCTGAATCTGTTGAAGATGAACCTGCTTTGTATATTTTTGACTAAAGCTGAGAACCTCTAGACTTAGTGTAAGAGGGAGCTGATTGAAGAATCTTGGTCCTACCCAAGATTGAGAGTGTGAAGCTCGATGAACTTTTTGTTGAGATCTAACATTATGAACTGTGAATCCATGGACATCTTCATGATGTAGAACTTGAAGAAGCTCTGTTGTTGAAGCTTACTATTTGGCTCGTTGAATTATTTAATGCATGAATTTGCACTTCTGGGTGCTACATGAGTCTGAATGACATGGGTGTTTTATTGCATAGCTGATTTATGAATCAATTAGGCTTCAAAAGCTCTTTCTTGGCTTGCATTATCTATTATACATGTCTATTGATGAGCAGGTTTCTAATTATTGTCTAAAATATATTGTAGGTAACAGACTACAGGGATTCTCTAACTTTGATTGGACTGGAAGTATTGAAGATGGAAAGAGTACAACTGATGGATGTTTTTATCTAGGCTCCACAATGATTTCTTGAATAATTAGAAAATAGTTTGTTGTGGTATTAATTTTTGCAGAAGTTGAATATAGGACGACATGTGCTGTAAGCAATTTGGCTTTAGAAAGCGCTTACCGTTTTATTTGAACACATATTGCAAGGAACAATGATATTATGTGATGATCAAAGTTGTATAAAGTTGTCGGAGAATCCAATTTTCCATGGCAAGTCAAAACATATTGGCACAAGGTATCACTATATTCGTGACATGGTGCAAAAGGGAGCATTGAAGCTCTAGTACGTCTCCATTAATGAGCAGACAACTAAATCCTCTCTATGGAGTAAAGTTTGTATATTTAGAGATGAGATGGGGCTTGTGGAGAATACCTCTCTGGTTGAGAGGGAGCAGTGATCTCCTTAGATCATGTTATTCTTCCCATGTCACACTGACATGAATAGGGTTGTAGTTCCTATGTCAATGTGACTTGTATAGGAAGAATGGTTTGATAGATTTATCAACATCATGGACATTCATTTTCCCTGTGTCTTGTACTATGACCTGTATAGGGTTATTACCCTGTAAATTGTACACTGGCTTGTATAGGGAGAATGGTCTTGTGAGCATCTTTCTATGTCTTGTATTGTGACCTGTATAGGGCTTAACATCCCTATGTCAAGTACACTGACCTGTATAGAAAGATGGGCATCTTCTTGAGTCATGTATTTGACTTGTATAGGGCTTAACATCCCTGTGTCAATACATTGACTTGGATAGGAAGATGGATATTTTCCTATAATTGGCACTATGACCAGTAACCTAAAGGAAAATAACCATTCTCCTGAGTCTTGTAATATGACCTAGAGAGGGCTGTAGTCCCTGTGTCAAGTACAGTGACCTGGATAGGAGAATGGAGTTAGAGGCTATCGGGTTGGATAGGAGCCTCCCAACATCTAGCTCTAATCTCAGAGAGAGCTTGTTATTACCATGCATGGATGATGCAGTACTCTAGTTATGTAGTACTAAATAATCGATTTATATGATGGTGCAATGTTTATGAGTTTCTAATTGTTTGATGTCTCTTGGGGAGAGTATGCATGAAGAGTACCATGGTGATTTGGTACTAGGTGGTGTGAAAATTCCTAGATCTAACAATCTCTGGAATCCTACTGCAAGCAGCTGAATCTACCTCACCTAGATCATAAATTACATTACAAACTTATTTCGGATTTCTTCTTGAAATATTGAAGTAAATTATTGAAGCAAGCTACACCAAATTAAATATGATTATGAAACATAGAAACTGAGCAAGGATATACAAACACATAAGACAATGTTATTTTTGGACAAATGTCCTCGGGAAAACCCAACTTGGGAAAATTGGTGCAACAGTGAGGGTTTTATTTTATTATGCAACAGTGAAATCTGAGTACCTCTATGAATGCCCAACTGGCAATCCAAACAGCAAGAAAACCTGGCAGAGATATTCCATAAGCAACCCCGACACTTGTGTTGCCTGCACTCGCGTTCCTGCACTCGCACGTTCTTGCACTCGCGCGTTCCTGCACTCGCGAGTTCTTGCTCTTGCGCTTTTTTGCACTAGGAATAACTCAGCCTCTTGTTACTGCCTCTCCGAATTTGGAAATCTTCCTTCGGATCACTGTCCCTGCCCCTTTACTGCAAAAGATCTCTCCGATCAGAATTTCCTCCTGAGAACTTCTCACTTCAGAAATTCGATCTTTTGATCTCTCGATGTATTTTCCAAATGACCCTCAAGCCCCTTCTTATATCTTCATGTTGGAAAACCAATGACCTAGATTAACTCTTAATCAAAGGCTCAGATTGTTTTGGCTTGATTCGTGTCTTTTTTTAGAAGTTTCATCCCTGATTAGATTAATACCCATTGATATTTTAATTTTCCTAAGTTTACACTTAGGAACCCCATTAAATATTGATTATTTTAATAAAATCACTTATGGGTGGAATTTCCCAAAACGCTTTTTGGGTTCTTTCGAATACATGTGCCCAAGCCTCCTTGCAAAATTTGAGGCTTAGAGCACATCCAATGCTACCCCAAATCAACACTCCCTCTTAGGGAGGAATGTGCTCTAGCAATACACTGCTACTTCATATTGCTCTGACTCTAAAGTATCATCTTCTGTGTTGCTGATGTCTGACATGCTGTCCACCAACTACTGCACTGTTGCTGCTACTGTACTGCTATCTTTGACACTGCTACTGTTAATGCTACATTTGTACTACAATTCCCTCTCAAACGTTGCATCTTCTATGCTGCTAGCACTGCCATTGCTAACACTGCATCCGTACTGCAACTCAGTTGCTGAGAGAAGCAAATGAAAACACCCAAAACTGGACAAGTATTTAGTGGATACACCTCGGTGCTAAAATCATGACTGCTGCTAGTCCCACGATGTTTTTTGGAGCCATTGTGCTGCTGAAGCTCTACACTGTGCCTCCATGCACTGCTTCCTCTCTGCTCTGCGTTGCTCACATTCTAGCACTACTAACTATTGCATCTGTCAAATCAACACTCCATGGCACCAACTGAAAACTCCTCCATCTCGCTACTACTGATCATGGGCTCCCGTAGCAAGGTGATGATCCAAGAGGTGGGCTCCTCAAGGATCCTACCCATTTGTAGCTCCATCTAACTACAATTCTATATAAGCGCACCTCGCTCCTGGAGTTATCTTGGCTGTCATAGCGATCTCTTCTTCTTGTTCAATCTTTGCGGCTGCAACCTCAGGATCATGATTCTCATCCTCGTCCTTTTTCTTCAAAGGACACTAGGATACATAGTGGCCCATCTCGTCACATTTGAAACATTTCACCTTGGAGATGTCCTTTTGTCTTTGTTGCCCCTGCTGTCCCTTCGATGCAAGGGCTGCGTTATCCTCCTCCTCTACTTTGGGCTTCAACCCAATACTGTTGCTGCTTCCGTCAAGCTTGAGCTTGAGCTTGACCAGGTCTTTCCTCAGCTCCTCTTGTTTCAAAGATGCCCACATCTCATCCTAATTTGGCAATGTTGGTCTGCCTAGGATACGCTGGACAAAGACTTGCCATTCATCTGAGACAGAATTTAGATCCAACCTCACTAACTTTGAATCTTGAGGCATGTGCTCCGAAGTCGACAACTCATCACCGATCTCCTTTAGTTTTGTGAGGAATGAATCCACACGTTCTCCCTATTGCATTTGAGCAGATCTCAGCTTTTGCTCTAAGTACATCTTTCGCTGCTCGGAAGATCCCTGATATAACGTGGCCAAAGCATCCACATCTCCTTAGCAGTCCCTCTGCTAGCAATGTAACACACCATGTGATCCTTGACTCCATCCAGGCTCGTCCTCTTGGCTTTCCCCATCTCAGCTTTGTACTTTTTTAGCGGATCTGCAGCTGTAGGTTCAACCACCACGTTATCGACGTACATCTTGAGGACATGCTTGTCTAGAAGGAAAGTCATTATAGCCTTCTAGATGACGTAGTTGGATGTTGCGTCCAACCTGTCCTGATCCCTCAAGCCACTAGTTGCCATCTCCTTCGAAAACTGTCGAACAATTCCCTCTTTCACCCTACCATGTAGCTTCTAGCCTGGTTTACGTACTCCCTGATGGAGTTGGTAAGTCTGTGGCTCCTTTGTTGCCCAACGAATGAGAAATATTGATTTCCTCGACAAGAAACCACTGAGGAAGTATTCCCTCACTATGCGATCTGCTTCCTTCTTCTGACCAATTTTCTGCTCAACACTCAGCTTGCAGAAAATTGCATCCCTCTAGCTCTGCGCTGAGGCTTTGTGTGGCTCCCTTTGCCTTGGCAAATTCTAGATCTGGCAATCTTACCTCTCTATCTAATCACTCAAAGAGAGACAACCTCGAAAATATAGCCCTCCTGGCTAGAACTGCGCAATCCCTCAGGTGATTCGAACTGTTGCTTGCTGCAGCAAGTTGGCCCTTGCTTCAGTGCTAGATCTGCTCCTCCTGTTTCACATCAACAACTTTGATACCATGTGAAAATTCCTAGATCTAACAATTTCTCGAATCCTACTGCAACCAGCTGAATCTACTTCACTTACATCGTAAATTACATTACAAACTTATTTCAGATTTCTTCTTGGAGTATTGAAGTAAATTATTGAAGCAACCTACACCAAATTAAATATGATTTTGAAACATAGAAACTGAGCAAGGAAATACAAACACGTAAGACACCATTATTTTTGGACAAATGTCCCTGGAAAAACCCAACTTGGGAAAACTAGTGCAATAGTGAGGGTTTTATTTTATTATGCAACAATGAAATTTGAGTACATCTATGGATGCCCAACCGACAATCCAAGCAGCAAGAAAATCTAGCAGAGATATTCCCTAAGCAACCCCAACACTAGTGTTGCCTACACTCGCGTTCTTGCACTTGCGTGATCCTGCACTTGCATGTTCTTGCACTCATGTGTTCCTGCACTTGCGAGTTCCTACACTCACGCATTCTTGCACTCGCGAATTCCTGCACCAGGAATAACTCAACCTCTTGCCTCTTCAGATCTGGAAATCTTCCTTCGGATCATTGTCCTTGCCCCTCTATTGCGAAAGATCTCTTTGATCAGAATTTCCTCCTTAGAACTTCTCACTTCAGAAATTCGATCTTTTGATCTCTCGATGTATTTTCCAAATGACCCTCAAGCCCCTTCTTATATCTTCCTGATGGACAACCAATGGCCTAGATTAACTCCTAATCAAAGGCTCAGATCGTTTTGGCGTGATCTGTGTCTTTTTCTAGAAGTTTCACCCCTAATTAGATTAATACCCATCAATATTTTAATTTTCTTAAGTTTAGGCTTAGGAACCCCATTAAAAATATTAATCATTTTAATAAAATCACTTATGGGTGGAATTTCCCAAAATGTTTTCTGGGTTCTTTGGAATACATGTGCCCAAGTCTCCCTACAAAATTTGAGGCTTAGAGCACATCCGATGCTACCCGAAATCAACAGGTGGTTATGCTGGTAATCCTTTGATGACGCTGATCTAATCTTGGTCCTTTCTTAGAGAACCTTTTCAACTTGTATTACATCTTGATTGCGATTATGAATACCTCCCTCTCCCTAGCTAAGAGGGAGTGTTGAAAATGTAGCGATGGTCAATCTTCATAAAAAAGGATATTTATTATCTTTGTACTGGGGAAAAACAAAATTGTTATTATTTCTAGCATGTTCTTCATGCTTTTGATTTGGTCAAAAATGTATTTAAAAAAAAAAAAACAGAGAAATTATTTACAAGTGGCTCCACATGTGCTAAGTTGGCCCTTTTAGATGGTCAAGTTGGCTTGCTTAGAAACTCACTCATTTAGATCAAATCAACTCTTCTAGATCGTCAAGTCGGTTTGCTTAGAAAGGAACCCATTCAGATCTCATGATGGCTATATAAAGGGCTCCATTCGTCCTCCTTGCTAAGCAATTTGATCGCACATACTTTGCTCATTATTCTACTATGCAAAGTGGTCCAAGATTTGCTCATTATTCTTATGATCTGAAGTTTGGTGGTTCGAGATCTGCACATTATTCCTGTGATATGAAGTTTGGTGGTTCGAGATCTGCTCCTTATTCTTGTGATTTGGTACTAGGTCGAGATCTAGAAGATCTATTGGTGATCTTGCTAGACATTATGTTGCAGACATTGTGGAGGAGATCTTAGCACTTGTGGAAGCCATCTCGTGGTCAGTACTATACATGTCTTGATGTACCGTTGAAGGATCTCTCTAAGGAAAGGTTTGTTTGGGTTCTCCCGTAGTGGGGTTTTGCTCTAGTCTCTGACCTAAACACTGGTGTCTTTTTTTTGTGCACTATGATCTTTACTTTGTTATCACTGCTATTGGTTGAATTTTTGATGTATAATTGCTTGATGAAAATTGACTAAGCTAAACTAATGGTAAATAATATCACAAGTAATTATCTGTAGATTAGAAATGGTTTTTCAACAATAAAGTACCGGGATGAGTGGATCATTCCCAACAAGTATCTAGTACAAGTTAGGATTTGCTTCACTCTTGGTGAAGCCCATGCCCAATGGATACCAATCAATCCTCAAATTACCATGCTCTCAGTGCTTGCCTGAGTTTGTAAGATGCCTTCTCTAATCTACATACATGAAAATCTCTCCAATGCACCTTAAAGCCTTAACGCTGCTCAATGTACACATCCTTGACCACTCCATTGAGGAAGGTTGTCTTCACATCCATTTGATGTATCCTCCACCTCGTGTTTGAAGCAATATATATAACAACCTTGATAAAAGTATACTTGACGACTAGAGTAAATGTCTCGTCATAATTCACTCCCTCCTTCTGGGAGAATCCTCTTGTCACAAACATTGCCTTGTACTTTCCAATATTGTCATCCGTAGCATGTTTGATCATAAAGGTCCATTTGGAGCTCAACATTGATTTCCCCTCTAGCCTCGGCACAATGTCCCACACATCATTGTTCATGATGGAAGCATACTCCTCCATTGTGGCATCCCTCCAAACCTGTTGGCCTGTTGCCTCCTCAAAGCTGGCATGATCAAAATCAATGATGTCATTCATGAACACCATGTAACTTGGAAACTTCCTCGGTGTTCTACTCTCCCTGAAGGTACTCCTAGGACCCTCCACATGCTCTTGAGCATCTTTCAGTCTTTGTTCTAGCCATCTCGACCTCCTCTTGACAGAATTAGAAGGAGCCTCGAATTACTCCTTTGATATAAATACTAAGACCTTGCTGCTGGTGGTGCTAGTCTCTCCTCAATCTTTTGAGCCTTTTGCTCCTTATCTTCGACCATTGCAAAAAGTTTTCGTGTGGCTTCCTAAAGGCTTGATTCTCCTCAAATTTGACATCCCTGCTTATCGTAGTCATCTCTTGCAATGGAATGTACACCTTGTATGCCTTTGAAGTCTTACTGTAACCCACAAAGATGCCCTTTTGTGTTGAGGGCTCCAACTTCATCCTCTTCTTTGAAGCTACATGACTATATGTTGGACACTCGAAGGTGTGAAAATGACCAACCTATAGTTTCACTCCTATGAATGCCATCTTGGTAGTCTTGTCCTCCAGGACCTTATGGCGACTCTTGTTCTGAATATACACTGTTGTGTTGCATGCATATGCCAAAGGAACATGCGTAGATCTTGATTATGGATCACTGCCTTGTCAGCTCCAATAATGTCCTTGTTCTTCCTCTTTACAACCCTATTTTGTTGTAAGTTGTAAGGTACCATAAACTCCTTAATTCCCACCTCCTTGCAAAAATTCCCAAAGTCGTTGGAGGTATGCTCACCCCCATTGTCAAACCTTAGAACCTTGCCTTACTCCCTGTTTGGTTCTACATGAGAGCCCTAAACTCTCGAAATTGACTAAAGACCTCATTCTTGGTCCTTATAAAGTACATCCACGTCCTCTTAGAGAAATCATCAATAAAGGTAATATAGTAACTGTAGCCACTCAAGGATTCCACTGACATAGGACCACACACGTCTGAATGTATCAGATACAACATTCCATTGGACTTGCTATCACTACTAGGAAAGGTAGTCTTGGCATACTTGCCAAGTGCACATCCCTTGCACACACCTTATTTCTCCACACTGAACTCCTAAATACTAGTGACAACCTCCCTCAATATCAATAAAGCTCTATGATGCAACTGACCCATCCTCCTCTTGTGACATAAATCACACAAGAACTAGAGCATATACATTCCGAGCCTTCAAAATGTATAAGTTACCCTCTTTTCTTTTAGTTACTCGTCGTGAGCTTGGACTAGAAGCTCTGGGCTTGATGAGTACTTGTCTATTCCAGAAATAGACCTCCTATCCTTTGTCCTCCATGACCGAGATTACGAGTAGGTTCTTGGTTAGCCCTAGAACATATAACACACTTTTTACCTCTTAAGGGCCTCTTGATTCTAGCTAAAATTGAATAGTCACCCTCATTGTTACCAGGCTCCACATGTAGTTTCGAGTCTCTCTTTGAAATGGTGGTAAATAAGTCCCATGATCCTGTCATGTGATGACAGGCACCACCGTCCATGAACCATATAAGTGGTAGAAAGATAAGACACCAACAAGAACTCTTCCTTGAACTTGGTGTCAAACTCACTAACCTGTGTGTTTGTTGACGTTGTAGCTTGTTTTGCATTTCCCTTGTCTTTCTTGTTCGAACACTAAATTACATAATGGCCAGTCTTTGGACAAGCAAAGCATTTCACTTTGCTCATGTCTTTCTTCTTTCCATCTTGAAAGGTCGTCTCCCCACTAGTATTCTATTGCAAGGGTAAGGTTATCATTCACTCCTGTGTTGGCCTCCATGTAGAGATTCCTCTCGAATCTCCTCTTGGATGAAATCATCCCATAATCTCTCCTAATCAAGGAGTTTTTCTCATGCCACAATGCCTTTGATGAAGGGTGTCCATGGCTTATTGAAGCCATTTAGGGCCATCCTCATCAATTCTTGATTTGTTACAACCTCCCCAAGTGCAACCAACTCATGACGAACTTGTGAGATCTTGGTGAGATAAGACGTTATCGTATTTAATTTGGTCATGTTGGTGCTCCTGAGTTTCTCCATTAGCATCGTCTTCCTATTTTGGTTATTGTTCTAGTTTAGTTTCGTTAAGGCCTCCTACATCCCCTTGGCAATCATCCTCCTATTTTGGTTATTGTTCTAGTTTAGTTTTGTTAAGGCCTCCTACATCCCCTTGGCAATCATCTTCCTATTTTGGTTATTGTTCTAGTTTAGTTTCGTTAAGGCCTCCTACATCCTCTTGGCAATCATCTTTCCAGATAAGTGAGGGATGATGTGATCCTTCATGACATCTAGAATAATCCTCCTAACTTTCATATCCTTTTGATTATGGATGGCTATTTGCGCAACATTGGTAAGAGGGACAAGTTTCTGTTCAACAAAATCTTAAATGTGATTCTTCATCAACACTGATGCTATCCTCTCCTTCCAAGAACTGTACTTGGATGTACCCTCCCACCGGTCTTCAAATCTCAACTTGGCTATAGCCATCCTCCCAAATCAAATACTCAACCAAAGAAAAATAATCACTTTTGGAAATGTATCTACTGTAAACTCGTGACAAATCAATCTTCTACTCCTTTAGAGTTTATTGCTCTGATACCATGTTAAATTCCTAAATACCAGATCCAATTTATATCCCAAGCAATTTTATACCTTGAAAAAATTATTTAAATGGAATTTTAAATTATTTTCTAAAGTTGTTGAATAAAATAATATTGGTGTTTGACAATAAAATTTGATGCAGAAGTACATGTAGAAAATCAATCACACATCAAATAATGTTAAAATCCTCCAATTTATCATTCACTTTGTTTCTTAGAATAAATAAAGGCTTCCTTATAGGGCAAATGATCCACAAAGAATTATAGAATTTTAAATAGCGATTGAACTTGGAAAATTTCGCCTTCCTGGAAAATGATAGGACCATTGAAAAATACCACTATGCAAACTTATGTTTCCTCTCTCCTAGCTGCCTCTCATACGACGCGTGCGTTGGACAACTCATTGGAACCAAGTGAAGTTGTAAATCGTACGGCCTCCCTATGCAATCCCTCAACTCATGCGAACTAGATCTCGACCCTCTGTAAATTCGATGCTCAGTAACTCACCTCCACAAGTTTCCTCTTTGAAATTTCTTGCTACAACACTTTTTTGTGCTTAGCCCTGGGTCTTTCACTGTTCACTTGAGAAAATCATTCTCTCAATGATTATGATGTATCTTCCACATCTCGTTGGGCTTTTCTTATAATTCCTCATTGAGCTAAATCTCTAACCGTATTATACAAGGTGATGGATAGGGAGGATTGAATCCTAACCCACTTGAGATCAATGATAGGGATTAGATTGAATTCACTAAATGAATAATTCACTTTTCTTTAGAAAACCTTAGCTCAATAGCCAACATTAATTAATTAACTAATCATTGTGCTTTTACTAAGTTAGGAAAGAATCTTAAAAGTCAATAAATTAAGCAAGTACATAGAGAGGTTTTGGATGACTGTTACGTGATTGATAATTAGCCTATGTTGAAGTACTTGTCTGTTGCTATAATCATCAATAAGGACATCAATGCCTGAGCCAATAAATGTTGAAAATAAGTGATTTTGTTGTAACTAGACCCTAAATTTACCCTAAAACAAATAAATAAAATGAAAAATTGATTTTACTATTTAAAGGATTGATATAAGAGATAAGACTAGTGCCTTATAAATTTAGGGCTAATGGAGTCTAGGAGTAATAATCCTTGGAAGAAAAGAGATGGATATGGCTTCAAAGAAACCTAGGGAGACAAATTAGTGCCCCAAATCCTTCAACCCTAATGTCCTGTTCTTTTGGACAAATAAGGGGAGGGAGCTAAACCTAGGTCGCCTCAAGGGTTCTTAATGAAAATACTTGCACAAGGAGAATTTAGAGATATAATAAATCAACAAAACCTTGTGAATGTTAATAACCCCAATCTATCAACAAGAAACAAGATTGGAAGAAGATAACTTACATAACATATCACATATCATCAAACATCGCTTATAATCATCCATGAGAAGAGAATGATCAACAAAAAACTCTCCCAAGAAAAAATTGCTCAACTAGTGCTCCATATTACGAACATAGAGAAAGGACTAGTATCCAAGAGATGCGTGATATCCAAATGTGACAATAATCCAAAAGAGCTAAGTACTCCCCTATTTATATTAGGGCATCCAAGTGTTGTAGCTAAGTTAGGCTCCAAGCCTCTAAAAATATCATATCCATGATACAAGGTGGATAGGTCATCAGATTAGCCCCCAAGATTGGCTCATTAATGCTAAAATTGTTAAAATTGGCAACTAGGGCCAAACTCCATGTGGGTCAGCTTATTTATGGGAGTTGATATTTTTATTGGATCCCTCTCATCGAGAGGTGTAGGATTGATCTAAAGATCATCCGATTCCGATAAGTATTCATGGAGTTATGAATTTATTTTGATTATGGAATTATGATCAAGCTGACCAGCAACTTGAGTAGGCACAAAAGCCCAATAGACATGCCTATTCGTCATCTACGTTTTAGTATAAACATGGAGGACTTCAAGTCATTTCAACACACACTTGGGATCTCTTCCTCTCTCTACTTGTCTTTGGGTTTTAGTAGGAGGAGAGATCCTAAGGGATGCTCTGATTCGGAAAAGCCGGAACTGCCGGAAAAGCTGGAACTGTCGAAAAAGCCGGAACTGCCGGAAAAGTTGGAACTATCGGCAAAGCCGGAAAATTCAAAACTGCTGGAACTGCTGAGAACAGCAGGAACTGTCGGAACTGCAGGGAATAGCCAGAACTACTAGGAAGGAAACATGGTGCATCAATGGCACATAATGTAGTACAGTTATGATGGGTGTAGCATGGTGCAACGCGGTGAGGTGCAGCATGATAACAAAATGTAGCACAATGATAGGTGAAGGAGTCACCTTGGAGAATCAGCGGAAGCAACATGTCTTCAAGTGATCTCATGTATCATCTTCTTAGAGATGATCTATGCTCTTATCTAGATAAGTCAAAGTGTTAACTTCTATTGTAAATGTACTATCTCTCTCTCTCTCTCTCTTTCTCTGCTGAACTTTGAAGAATATAAAAGAAGAATTGATCAAGGGTTTCCCCACATTGTGGGGTTTGTTGCTAGCTAGCGCCACATCTTGTGTTCTCTTGTCTTGGCTTATCTTCTGCGATTTATATTTATGTTCTATTTGCAGTTTACTTTAATGCTGATGCGATTACTAATCTGGAAAAGATAATGAGCTAACTGTGAAAATTGAAATAAATCGCTCTAGCATAGAACATACCAAAAATTAACATGGTATCAGAGCTGAGATGAAGACAATGCCCAAGCAAGAGTGAAAGAGCAATCGCCGAAGACAGTTGGGAAAGGACAAAAGGATCAGTGGATTCCTCATCCCTCTTCAAATTCACTGAGGGTGAAGTTGAAACAGAGAATATTATCAGAATGGCATAGCGGAAGTTTCTGATGGCCTACCTAAAGATCACTTCATTGAGAAGTTCGGATCTAAGGGTGGAAGGAAAGGCGGATGCCTTGGTTGCAATAAGTTCGGCCATTATGCGAAGGAGTGTCTGAATGGCAAAGACACATCTCTTAATGAAGATAACAATCATTCCAGGGACATCTTCAATGATCAAAGGACTGACAGGTAATGCAAGTCATCAAGGAAATGGTTGACTCTTCAAAGAAAGCAAAGAACCCCAGGTATGAAGAATCAAATGTTGTTTCTGATAAGATAAAGAAGTGTTATCTTGTATTGGCCCTCTCCTTCAGATTCTTTGGGAATCCGGCTTATTGATTGTATTGCTTCAAGGCACTTCATCGGATAGATGGGTGCACTCTTTAATTTGGTAGAGATAGAAACAATCATGGGATTATACTTGGAGCGGATGCCACCTATCCCGTAAAGGGTGTAGGGAATGTTATCCCTCAATTGAATGAGGGTAACTCAATTCATTTACAAAATCTCTTTTATGTACTTGATCGCAAGAAGAACCTGGTGTCCATTTCAACAATGGAAGTCAAAGGTTTCAGGGTGGCACTCATCGATGGAAAGGTATGTGTTTGAAAATAGAATTTTCAAAGATGTTTTT